>JAHWFP010267575.1:0-28101 GCA_023313725.1 Lithobius niger | reverse complement strand
AAAAAGCGTTGTTAATATCTTTCATACGATTTCGGCTTAAACAAAAAAAAAGCGTTGTTAATATCTTTCATACGATTTTGGCTTAAATAAAAAAAAAACGTTGTTAATATCTTTCATACGATTTCGGCTTAAACAAAAAGAAAAAAAGCGTTGTTAATATCTTTCATACGATTTCGGCTTAAACAACAAGAAAAAAAGCGTTGTTAATATCTGACATACGATTTCGGCTTAAACAAAAAGAAAAAAGCGTTGTTAATATCTTCCATACGATTTCGGCTTAAACAAAAAGAAAAAAGCGTTGTTAATATCTTTCATAAGATTTCGACTTAAACAAAAAGAAAAAAGCGTTGTTAATATCTTTCATACGATTTCGGCTTAATCAAAAAGAAAAAGGCGTTGTTAATATCTTTCATACGATTTCGGCTTAAACAAAAAGAAAAAAAGCGTTGTTAATATCTTTCATACGATTTCGGCTTAAACAAAAAGAAAAAAGCGTTGTTAATATCTTTCATACGATTTCGGCTTAAACAAAAAGAAAAAAAGCGTTGTTAATTTCTTTCATACGATTTCGGCTTGAACAAAAAGAAAAAGGCATTGTTAATATCTTTCATACGATTTCGGCTTAAACAAAAAGAAAAAAGCGTTGTTAATATCTTTCATACAATTTTGTTTTTTTACCACAGTGACAGTAACAAAGAAATAATCAACACATCAACAAATCGTCAATCATTTTCTATTTAGGCTAAACGATTTAATGAGCAGCACGCTGTCTTAAAACTTATCCTCAACGATATATTCATTTTGATATTCATTCATCACATCTGTTGCAAATCTTGCATGTGTGCTTGTGTTTGCTGGCTGGGGCCCATGCCCAATCGTAACTGAGTGTGTATAATCTTCCAAAGGTGAGCATATCTATGTCTTGTCTTGTCTTGTCTATGTCATTTCCGGTTCCTGTATCTGCAACATTTTAGAACTTTCCACCCCAGTATACCCTTGTTGTATTCGGTTGTCAAGGGGTAACAAAATTGTACACAAGGAAATATTCATCAATGGAAAATCAGTTAGCCTTCTTCAGGCCAGTCTCCAGGCTAGTCCTCTACGAACTCTGCTAAGGTTCTTCTGGTTATGGGTATTTTCGCTAAGTAGGCTGTTAGTAGGCCTGCATCTCTTAGGCACTTTTAAGTAGGGATAGGTTTGGTGGTGGTATAAATCTGCAATATAATATAACAAGTCTCTTAAGTTAGAGTTGTTCTTTGATTAAACCTCAAAGAATAACTAATTTCCTAAGGTTCCAATTGTCTTAATTAGCTTAGTCAGTCTAATTCAACTCTCACACGGGCTATTCTCGACATTTTGGTGCCAAAACCCAGTTAGGAATCCCCCTTGGGTCTTTTAGATTTTTTTTTCTTCTTCTCTTGCTTAGGGCCAACTTTTAGGTCCTCGATTGCAAAAATATGGAATAGGTCTTTTTTCTTCGGATCAGATAAAGTGAAACATGGGTAAACCTTTTGCTTCAGCCTGGGCCTTATCTGATGTTTTTGTTTTGTTAGACTTAGGCAACCAGTTAAGCCTAATGTGCTTGTATTGGGCTGAAAATTTGGTGGGGCAAGTAGTTTGATGTGGAGAATTCTTTTTTAAAGTAAAAAAAAAAAAAACACTAACGGCGGGGATATCCAGTTGAGGTATAAACTTAATCCTTGGATTAAGCTCGGTAATAAAGGAAAGTGGTGATATCCATCACGAAATAAGTTGAGGGCTAAGCAAAATAACTCCCAGGTCGAGTGCTAGTTAGATCCAAGGCTTAGCTAATCCGAGGCCAGTTTACACCTCAACTGGATATCCCCACCGTAAACATTTTATTTTCTTAGCTTTTTGGAATTATTGAACCAAAAGAATACGTTTGTACTTTCTAACGTTTTTCGATTTAGTGCTTGATTTGTCTTAGGGAAGCCATTTTGTTATTTGGAAGTAAAACTACTTAAATATGTACTTTTTAATGTTTGGTTTGCTTTAAAGACACAATTTTAAGCTCAGTATTGTAAATATTGCGATGCTCATAAGAAGCAATTTAACTAATGTTTATTCATAAGGTGCAATATTTCTCTGCTGCTGCGGTTTTTTTTCTCCACAATCAACTTTTTTTTTGGCCATTTCAGAACTAACATAACTTAATGCTATGCCGGTTATCTTTGGTTTACATGTGCCTTTTCGTAGGTATTAATGCTTTTCCTTTGCTTAATGTTGTGCGAGGTTGAGCATCGTCCAAGTTGAAATGCTGTAGGGGTTTTTAATGCGTGTTGGAGCTGCCCCAATGGCAACCCCACAGTTAAAGGACTTGCTTGAAAATGTGCCGTGGTACTTGTCAACGGGTTGCGGGAATTACAAATTAACCTTAACAGATGGAACAAGGCTGGTAGTCGTGGTTCAGCTTTGGTGTTAGTTTAATGTTATATATGAGCGATGGTGTGCTCAGGCTCGCCCGAAGTTCAAGGGCGACACTAACCTTGGCTTAGGGCCTTAAATGGAATGTCAATGGCATTAGGCTAACTTGGGAAAATTTGGATTAGTTAGTTTCGGGCTATTTCATACGTTGACTGCTAAACTAAGTAGCTACGGGGTTGCAGTGCTGAACTAGCAACAGGGTTGGTCTTGAATTTAAATTCGGGGATTGGGGGAAATTGGGAAAAATTCTAATTATAGGGACGAAATTACCTTTGGATGCGGGGAGTTGTGAGAGTTGGTGGCGGATGGAATTTTAGGTTAATACCTTATTGTTGGGAGCACCGGCGGAAGACTAAGCGTGCTCGAGCCGTTACAATTGATGTCAAGCATTATGTACAGACAAATCATAGCTATGTATTGTTACAGCAATTGATCAAATAGGATTATTTCAACTAACAATTAGTATTAATTTTGGAGTGACAATGGCACATTACAATTTGACGTCATGTGGACTTCGGGCTTGGCAGATTTCACAAATGACGTCTTCAGCGTAACCTTGCAGGGGTGGTACAATTCTAACGTTGAAATCCGGAATTAAACTCGCAACATTGCATTAAATGCATAATGACAGAAGTGGAAACCGCATTAGTTCAGTTACACGCAAAATAAGTTGAATAAAAGCAGTTAGAATTATTAACGGATCCTGACAACCTAGAAACTGAATTAGCGGATCGAGATATTTCTAAGGATGGCATAATGGACTGCAAAATGAAAGCAAATCATTTCCTAGCCTCAAATATTTCTTCCGGTCCAAGAATCCAAAATATCTCACAAGTGAAGGTGAGTCTTTTTTCGAATAGCTCGGCTCACAGAGGTCTCACGAACTTGTGGTTGGGCTTAAAATGTGCGTACGGACGATTGCTACCCTGACACCGAGTTTCATGATGTTTAGACGGCCAGTTTTTGAGCCCCGACACTTTGACCGATTTTCCGTACCTTCCGTAATGCTACGAAAAGTGCCTCTGGGGTCAAGTTGCCCAAGCTACAAATTCAAAAATTAGATGGTGGTATGTTAGACTGGGAAAGATTCTGACGCCAGTTTTTACGTCGGAAGTTGACTTAAATCAACAATAATTGAGTGATGGGGACACACTTTAATTATTTGCGCGGTTTTCTGTCCGGTGATACCGCAAGAACGGTGCAAGGGTTCAATTTCAATTTCAATTTATTTGCAGGACCTAGACCACACGTCTTACGCCCGAATACATTGAAAGGGTTGAAGGGTTGAAATTGACTGTCAACAATTATGCGATAACAAAAGACCTTTCATTTGACAATACCTACCCAACACTAAACATGTTAAGGATTCCCGCGAAGCTTTTCGGCCGTGTGAAGTCGTGATATCAAACGCAAAGCTCTTTCGCTAAGCTAATTCCACCGAGTAATAGTTCGAAGGCTAAATGAAATATATGAAAATTGCTTACTGCAAAATTTCGCAATTATTTCTTTTAACGTTTGAAGTCTGAGTCAGTGTGATTAGCTTGGCGAAAGAGCATGGCGTTTGATATCACGAATTCACGCGGCCGAAAAGATTGGCCGGAATCCTTAAGTTTTGTTTTGGGGTAGATATAAAATATTTTTGGTCCAAATTGATGAATTCCATTTTTTTTTTACGTAATTATGAGATGGAAACACCAATCAAGTTTTCTGGTCCATTTTTTTTTTTTTTTTTTTTTTGCTTTGGCTTCCTTTTGAGGGCAGCAGTTACCTTTTTTCCATATGATTAATATTTCTTAGTAGTACTGCAGTATCTCCTTGCAAACGCACGAATTTATTTAATGTTCATTTTATTGGCATTTGCTGATTAGCATTATTTGCTGATTGGCATTGTTTTAATGTATTGTATTGTTGTGAAACATTGCTCAAGGAGCAAGGAGCAAAGAGCATTGTGTTATGGGTTCTGTACTGTGCTGGATTAGCTGCAGGATGCATGGTCCCGGACCAATTTCCTGCGTGAATAAAATCAAATCAAATCAAGGAGCTGCTTGTACAAACGTCACTACCCATCATGCCAAAAACCAAAACTGGTAAAAGGGACCGCCAAGTTCCGAATGGTTCGGCCCTTTAAACGAGTGATATGAACACACCAAAACATTCACCAAGTTAATCGTACCGACCAATAGTTCGAAGGTTAAATGAAAACTAGAACATTGTAACTTTCGGTAGCAATGTTCAAGTTTTCATGTAACGGCCAAAGTATTATTCGGTGAGATTGCCTTGGCGAATGTTCTGGTGTGTTGATATTACTACTTTAAAGGGCCAAACCATTCGGAACTTGGTCTCTATTACCAGTTTTGGTTTTTGGTATATCACTTCTTTTCTTTTTAATTGTGTATTAGAGTAAACTCAACTAGCCTGCAGATTTGTAATAAACTGCCACTTCACAATAGCTTAGTGGCTATTTTTCCAATATTTTAATTTCATATCCCTCCTTTGAGAGGCCGAACCATTCTCGACTTAGTTCCTCTTTATAAATATTTGGTTTTCTTTTAGTTTTTTTTTAATTTAGTGATAACACATGGTCATACTGTTCCAGCAAGTTAAATATTGCGGACATTATTCAGAGAGGTAATCCTTGGTGAAGCTGGTCAAGAATTCAACTTGGTGGAACGGTCCGGATTGGTTACGTCAGAAGAATTTCCCTTGGCCAATGGATCAACCAAAATTAAAGGAAAGCTGGGAAGTGGCAGTATAAGGTGAAGCACTAAAAACAGTCACAGTTCAGGCAATTTCAGCTAATCAAGTTTTGTCAGAATGGATAAAATTCAGATCGTGAATCCATTTAATGCGTGTATCAGCCAGGATTTTTCGATTTACCAATAATGCAAGACTAAGAAATGTAAGAAAAAAGATTTATTTGTCATCGGCAGAAATTAAAAAAAGCTGAAGAATTTTGGCTGTTGATGATTCAGAAATATTGTTTTCAAGAAGAAAGTTGCGAGTTGCTCATGAATTCAGCAGTAAAAAACAAGTCACGGCCATTGACTCTAACCCGTTTAGGATGAAAACGGGTTTATTCAAGTTGGTGGTCATTTGAAGTTTGCACAATGAAATGTATTTCAAAACACCCAGATTTATTAATAGAACATAAATTATTGAAGCTCTTTATTATTCATCAGCATTTTTTGATTCTTCATGGTGGCATTCTGGACAATAATAATAATAATTCTCCACGCTTGGTGAAAGGATACAGAAGGGTGGTGATCCGTTAACTCCGTTCCGTGAGATCATCGTAGAGGGATCAGTGCAGCGGACGCCTGAGAAAACGCTGAAGGGGTTCACCTTTAAGCATTCTACAAAAGGCTGAGACCGAACACGCATTTACATTTTCCCTACTTCATGAATTCCAAATAGGAACCACCTGTACCGAAAAAAAATGTCTGCAACAGTCTACACAGGAAACAGAGCAACTAATTTCCAATTATGACCCCGGGTACTATCATTCATATTGGAACAACTTCGTGGATTCGTTCAATTGTCTTTACGTGACTGTTTAGTTTGCAGGAAGTGGGCTACAAAACCTGCAATAATGATTGAAGCTCCCCTTCCCGCTTCAAGAGTAACTCAAAATCGGTCTTACTTGGAACAGGACTAATTTTGCCGGTCCAATATGGATCAACAATGGTTTGGTAAAAATAAAGTGTTATATGTGTTTACTCACCTGTGCAGTGACTAGAGCCATACATCATGAACTGGTTTCATCGCAAGGTACCAAAACCCTTCCTTCTAGCTTTTCGTCGGTTTATTTCTCGTTCAGGTATTCCTAATGCTATACACAGTGATAAAGGGCAAAAGTTTCAACAAGAGATTTTTCTATTAAAACAAGCTTGGAAGAACGCTTCTATAGTACTACAGTTCAGATTAAGTCAGTAAGCAAGGCATTGAATGGAGATTTATTGCACTTCAAGCTGCCTGGTGGGGAAGGGTTTACGAGCAGATGGTTGGTTTAGTTAAACGTCACTTAGGCGCAGTATGGGGTCAGCTTTACTTAACGCAGAAGAACTTCAAACCTTGCTAACCGAGGTGGAGGCCGTCTTTAACAGTCGACCCTTGGTTATGATTTCTGAGGACCATGGAGATATGGAATATATTACTCCTTCACATTTTTTAATTGGTCGATCTGGATTTACCTTATCAGAAGTTTTTCCAAGCATAACATCCATTCCCACTCAAGATTACTTGCAAGCATTGGAAATTCAGAAAGCGGCTCATGCATGAGTTTTGGAGGAAGTGGAAATCTAAGTATCTTATTTGCTTCAATCTGCTTATTTTATCAAAACTCCATGCCTGGAGTCCATCGTTTCTGTTAATGATATGGTTTCGTCGATGAACGAACTAATTCCAAGAGGGAACTGAACGATGGCCAGGATTTGTGAAATAACAAAAGGCAGAGATGGCAAGATCCGCTCAGTAATGTTACAAACTAGTAAAGGACATTTCTTATAAAGTGCAATTCAACAACAATAAGGTTTAACAACGTTTATTCACAATTCATTCACAATTCGTTGATTTAATTTCTAAAAGGCTAGGATGGTGAAGGAATTCGAAAGGTGTTCATCATAAGGCCAGATGAGAAAATGGTGGGTTAAGGCAGCCTTCAGACTAGGCCAGTGAAATTTTAATTTTCGACGACTATTCCAAGCACAATTAAAAACACAGGCAAGTCAACCCTGCCAGGCCAGCATAGGGACTGTCATCTTGAAGTTCGGACCCTATGCTGGTCAAGCTGGGTGTTGTCTCTCTTGTTTTGTATTTGCTTATTTACATTGTCACCAAATAGGGTATATTCGTCGCCGAAAATTTACTGCAAATTGTACGTGTGATTTCACTGGCCTAGTGAGAAGGCTGACTTTACACCCCCCCCCCCCCTCAAACCGGGAATTTTCTCACTCACAAAGTAAGCCCGTTGCTGAGAAACTCTGTTCTTGCCTACCAATGGAGATTCTTTTTTGATCGCCCAATCATTTTGAGTTATACTGTACTGTACCATCCTCTTACAAGAAAATCGTTGAATTCTTAGCAACCATCCAAGAATTATTCCTTTCCGTTGGTACAAATATTGATTCAAAGCAAAGCGAGCAGTGCACACGGTATGGCCAGCCAAACGCACCTGTACTTCGTTTTCCAACACGGTATGAATTCCAGCGTATTAGAAGTACGTTGGGAATTAGTGAAACGTTGGGAATTCTCGCTACGTTGGTGGGAATTAATTATGTCACATTGGAAATGAGTTACGGTGCATTGGAAATTAATTATAACGCCTTAGAAATGAATTTCTGCGCCTTGTTAAAGCTGTCATTGTTGGCTGGTAAAAAATTCCGATCAGGTGTCAACATTTTAATCAAACTCTTCCTTGAGTCACTGGCCATGCCAGCTTGAAATCCATTCACACGATCGCTGTTAGCATCCGATCCGCTGTTAGCATAAAAAATACTTGCTAACCTCTTCAAAATTCTTTGGTCCTGCTCAAGCATAAACCTATGCTTTCTAGGAATGGCTTAGCAGACAACTTTTCGTCGTTCTGATGGGTTTCGGCGGCAGAGTGGTAAGAGTCACCCGTTAAATTCTTTGCGATGATGTGAAAAGTCTTGGCCGGGCTGGAATTCTAAGAACTCCCAAGAAAAGTAGAATTATTGTTTCGTCAGAAGAAGTTGGTTACTTTCAAAGAAATGTGTGCTGCACAGTTCCTACTTCAAAATGGTTCTATCGATAAGGCCGCTAAAAGTTAATAAAGTCATTCTCGGGAGTGCACGCATCGGATTTTTCTTAGCGCATGAAACGTTTTTTATGACATTGTTTAAATAAAATTCCGAATCACATATCAGCACTTTCACCAAACATTTTCTGGAGCCGATGACCACATGAGCTCTTTGCTCAATTCACATTATCGCCTTGAAACAAATCTTAGGTCATTCAGAGGCATATCACAACTAAAAAATAACAACTAAAAATAACTTTTATCAAATGTGTAACATTTGTACGCTGAACCTGGCATTACAACAAGATGTTGTACTCGACAACAAAGTGTAAGCTACTGATTTCGTTTTGTATCGCATAAAAAAAGGCATCGCCCGCATCTGAAAAATCACCGCCCGCTTGCGTCTATTTTTTTAATACCACTTCTTATTTTTTTAATACCACTTAATTAATTTTTAGTGGCCAAAATCAAGTTGAGATTCTGCAAGCAGAAGGAAAATTGCACTTTCTTTAGAAGACATTTGAAAAAAAATTTTCTCAACCACATTAAGTATTCACATAATTTTCTAGAGAAGGTGAAGAATACATCTTCTGTGAGTGTGTGTGATTATATTGAAAATATTATTATTATATTGTGTTTTTTTTAAGCACCCATGGTGAAATCTCCTGTCTGTGTAGTGCTTGGAATTCTCAAGACGTTAGTATCTCCTTTTTTTCCGCCTTTGCATTCTCGCAGCTAGAATTTATTCGCGATGGTAAAGGTGTCGTTGACATGGTAACAACGCTACCTGGATTAGCTAAATCCTACAACGTTTTAGCAAATGCTTGCAGCTTTACAATCCGTGACAATAAGATGAAGAATTCCTCGTGACGAACAAATTTCCAGGACGGTTCTGAACTCATATTATTGACTGTTTTCGTTTCGAGCCGGCAGAGCTGAAACTGCCACCATGTTGGAATTTCAGAGGATTCTTAACTTCTAGCTGCGAGAATGCAAAACGCGCCCTTGCGTAAACGCGCCCTTAGAATGGAACGCTGTATGCTGTACATATGATCAGCTTGTTTTTTTTTTGTACATTTGTGCGTCTACTCCTCTGGAAGTAAGGCCCCTACGAAGGTAAGAGTATAGCTAAATGAAAGACTGAGCGAGCACAGCGAGACATGTACTGACAGGGTTAAGTTTATATGGAAATAGGTCACTTTGCTAGCTCAATCGACGCACCTCCATGCTTCAGAAATGCGAATGTGTTGCTACACGAAATTTTTTGCAAGCGAGTTTTTTTTCGAGGTTTGCATGAACAGTAACTTTGCCTGGTCGAACTTGTGACGTCATAAATCAGTTCTAACTCCCGTTCTGATTAGTTTGCCATTCTCGTATTTGAGGGTCATAAAATCAAGTTACAGCAATGAAAATAGGCCAAACAGAAGCGCAATTTAATTATGTTTCATTTGGCGCTATTATCATCTTTGTAGGTGCCTTGGTTCAAGAGGAGTAGATGTACATACATGCACAAACACATACATGATACGTTTTTTATGTTGCAGATAATGTTGCGTTTTTAATGTGGTTTTATCAAATGTGGTATTATTGTCTTTGGAATGTTGCGCAGTTGTGTGAGAAAATTATTTAAAACGTCAACATTTAAACCTTCTTGTAGGCTAGCTTTCATGGAAACAAGACGGGAAGCCAAAGGCTCAACAAGACTTAAATAAATACGGATACAAACCTATTGACATTGCCTTTTGGACTTACATGTCAGACTGCCTGAGCGGGGAATCGAACCTACGACCTTTGAAACCAAAGGCAAAGATCCTACCGCTGAGCCATACTGTCACGACCAAAAGGAAACGTCTATGGGTAGCATTTAACACACGCATATAAACATATAGACATACACTTTCCAATCGCCACTGAAGGAACGCTTACTTGCTGTGCCACACTCCAAGTGAAACGAATAGAACACTTAAACTTGAAATAAGAATTAAAGACGGGAAGTCAAAGGCTCAACAAGAGTTAAATAAAATAGGTTTGCATTTATTTAACTCTTGTTGAGCCTATGGCTTCCCGGCTTTAATCATTATTTCACGTTAAAGTGTTCCATTCGTGTCACTTGGAGTGTGGCGCGGCAAATAAGTTCCTCCAGTGGCGATTGGAAAGTGTATATGCGCGCGTTTTAAATGCTGCCCGTGGACGTTTCTTTTTTGGCCGTGTCAGTATGGCTCAGCGGTAGGACGTCCGCCTTTGGTTTCCAAGGTCGCGGGTTCGATTCCCCGCTCAAGCAGTCTGACATATAAGTCCAAAAGGCAACGTAAATAGGTTAGCATCCATATTTATTTCATGGAAACTTCAGCGGCTTTTACTAACGCTTTAGCCTAACCATTTGACTAAGGAAACAACGGTACCCTTAAAATGTGTCTGATGTTACACTCTTATATTCCAGGAATGCTAATTTCGTGAACTGGGCCCTTCGGACACGACGATGTTTACTAGCCCATAAGTTGCAAACGTTTCTTTTAATTTCTTAATTGCACTCGTGCTTGTTGTTGACTGCATCTGAAAAACAAACGGGAATTTCGACTGGTCATCAAGCACTACAAAGAAACATTGCCCAAGTATGGCCCAAAAAAATCAATATGGATTCTCGACCGTACAGCAACAGGTCTTTCCTAAACATGCTTTTTACTAGTCGTCACTCCGTCCTAGACATGAACTATAGGATTTAACATGTCTAAGTCACCATCTGTGCCTGGCCACCAAACTCTAGAACGAGCTAGCACTTTTATTATAACCAACCCGCAATGACCAAGATGGAGTTAGGCCATTACGTGTGGTCGTATGTGGTCAATTCAGGTATGACTAAACGGTGTCCCTAGAAAATTGCCTGCGGAGACAGCTCTAGACTAGGCAAAAATAGGGTTTCAGTTCTTCTTCACCCACTCTGTCAGGACTTCAAGTGTATAACGATAGACTTCTGCAAAAACTATATATTTAACAGTGAGCTTTTCCAACTGGTCGGACAAAATGGGTAATGAATCAATAACTTGCATGTTCATTCTGCAAAACTGTAACTTTCTCAGGCATCAGTTCACAGGGATAGGGCATCCTAGATAGAAAATTCAAAGTTAAATTATCTTTACTAGGAATACGTTGTAAGTCAAAATGGTATCCATCCAGATACAGTGCCCACCACTGGATTCAGATGGCAGCCATGGCTGGAATAGCTACTTTCTTTCCTAATACCCATAGCAACGCTTTCTGACCCATCTGCAATGTGTACTTTTGCTGGTATAGAAACTAATGGAGACGTTTCACCTCAAAAACAATTGAAAGAGCCTCACAATCAAATTGAGCATAATTACGCTCCACTTTTGTGACCGACCGTGAAACAAATCCAGTAGGTCTATCCATGCAGTCCGGCATAGCATGCATTACCGAGGCTCCCACACGAGAAGCATCCACTACAAGTTTAAGCTGAAATTTGGGGTCGTAATGTGCTGCGATTTGACTTGCCAAAAATGCCTGTTTTGCGTTGCCCATGGTGGCTGAACACAGAGGGGTCCAGTACCATGGTTCTTTTGGTGAAAGAAATTTATTTATGGGAGCCAATAGAGTTGCCATATGTGGGACAAACCTTTAATATTGTTTCATAAACCCTAAATAACTCTTAATTACTTGGAGATTTTGAGACCCAGGGGCCAACCAAATTGCAGCTAGCATTTCAGGAAGGGTTGACTTCCCATCTTTATTAATTTCAAAACCGAGATATTTAATTTTATCCTGATTAATGTGGCCCATTGTTTTCTTTACCCTAACGCCACTTTCTTGTAAAGCAGAGCATACTAACAATGCCTTGTCGTGCTCCTCTGCCTTCCCATTGACTAAAATGTCATCCGAAAAGGGCTGTGATCAAGAAACATTCCTCAGCACATGTTCAATTTTCTTTAGAAAAATTCCAGGTGAACTGACTAATACAAGAGGTACTCTTTGCCACTGGTATAACCCTTTACAGGTGGAAACTGTTAGGCTGGTTTAAAGTCATCATCGAGCTCTACTTGTAAGAATGCTTCGGACAAGCCAATAATCGAGAATTTGTCACCACCAGCTAAATTACCAAACAATTCTTCCACACGTCGTACGGGGAAATGCTCAATGTCAAGTTCCAGCATGACTGTTACGCTATGGTCCCCCACTATCCTAACGTCTCCATTAGGTTTGAATAAGCAGGCTATGGGAGTTGCCGAAGCGGAAAAGTCAACTGGTTTTAAAGCTCCATCAGACACCAATCGGTCGATTTAAGCCTCAATCTTTCCACTTACTGCTAAGGGGACAGGTCGAGCCTTACAATAACATGGTTTGGCATCAGCTTTACACTTGGTACTAGCCTTGTAATCTTTCAATTTGCCCACATCCGGTTGAAAAAGGTCTGGAAGCTTGTCGAAGATTTCTTCAGCAGTAACATGTTTGATAGACTCATTAACATCTTCAAAATCCTTGAACTCTAAATAGAAAAATTGACTAAGGGTCATACCAAACTTCAAAATCCAGCATTTTCCTAGTAGGCCAGGCTGTTCTCCTGAGGAAACAATGGCACTCAAGTGCTCAGTGTGACCATTAGGTTTGACTGTAATTTAATTAATCATAGGGGCTGAATATGATTAACCTCACCTACCCAAGCTTTTAGCAAGACTGAGATGGGTATTAATTCTACATTTGAAAAATATTTTTCATACCAACATCTAGGAATTACAGTTAAGTCATACCCACCGCCAACTTCCAATGCTAATCTGTGACCATGTAGTTCACAATTTACAGCCCATTTGTTAACCTGCACATTTACTACAGTAGGTTTGCATCTGTATATATTTAACTCTTGTTGAGCCTTCGGCGTTTCGTCTTTAATCCTTATTTCATGTTTAACTGTTCCATTCGTTTCACTTGGTGTGTGGCGCGGCAAGTAAGCGTCCCTCCAGTGGCGATTGGATAGTGTGTGTTTATATGTATATATGCACGTGTTAAATGCTGCCTATGGACGATTCCTTTTGGCCGTGTCAGTATGGCGAAGCGGTAGGACGTCGGCATTTGGTTTCACAGCTCGTAGGTTCGATTCTCTGCTCAGGCACTCTGACGTATAAGTCCAAAGGCAAGATAAATAGGTTTTCATCTGTATTTATTCATTAAATTAGGTTTAGATGACTACGTATTTTGTCACTATTCGCCTGATGTGTCATCTCACACTTGTAATGCCTGTGTTCCGCAAGTCCAAAAGGCAACGTAAACAGGTTTTCATCTGTATTTATTCATTAAATAAGGTTTAGATGACTACGTATTTTGTCACTATTTGTCTGTATATGTCATCTCATACTTGTAATGCCTGTGTTTTGCATGTGTCTATTGGATCGACGCTGGAGGATATTTCTTGTTTAAAGTCGTATGCTGCTGACCGAGGTATCACACCCAAAAAGATTAGAATGTAGTGTGTACTTTTCTTAATGCTTCAGTTCATAAACCAGTTATTTGACCTATAAATTATGGCTATTCCTGTATTAATGTTATCCCAGAGTTGTAATGTTAGTATTCAGTATATGCCTGTTCGACCTTTTGTGCTGCGGCCGATGACCTTTTATATGACTCAGAAAGTTGTCCAATTTCAATACTGAATAAATATTTAATCTACTACTTACTACCTGAATTTAGGAAAAAGGGTTGTTTCCGATCACAAACCCTGATTTTCGCTCAATCAGCACAAACCCCTCATCAAAAAACGTGACTAAATTAGTGTAACTTGATCCACCTGCATTCTTTTTCTATATTTGTGTTAAACTTAGTTGTTTACTGCACATTTCCACTATTACTTTGGCCTACTCGGTTGTTTTTTTTTTACTTTCTTCTATGCGCAAAATAAAATAAATATATCGTATAAAAATTATTTATTTATTGAAAGGGTAAATACCATATTTCTGTTACCAAAGACCACTCACGAAAACAATGCATATATTATTGATTCTTATACCACACGCAATGGCTGTTTGCTGTGACGTGCGTATCACGTGACTAGGCTAGTCCAATCAGACGGCCAAACAGCCGTTGTTCTCGTTCGGCATTGGCTAACTCATGGTGACGTCACGGCAAACAGCCATTGCGTATGGTTTAAGTTATGCCTTCCTAGTGTAAACTATACTTCCTACCTGTCTTAAACTAATAACTCATTTTCGCAGTTTGGACAGGATTCGACCTCACACCAACCGCATTAGCAGTCTGACACCTTAGCCATCAAGCTACAATGAATCTACTGAATCCTACAAATTAAAAACAGTTAATAAAATATTATTGAGCAAAGCTGCGTGTGTTTAGTAAATCTGAAACAAAACCCAAAAGGGTGAAATAACCTGCCAACTTTCTGCCAATCAAAGTAGTGATATCAGAACAAAAATGGCTGCAACCAAGTTACTACATTAGTGTCCAAGCTAATCCCACCGACTATCAGATCGACGGTTAAATTAAAAACCTGACCGTTGCTACAACCAGTAGCTAATAGTCAAGTTTTTCATTTAACGTGTGAAGTAATAGTCAGTGGGATTAGCTTGGCAACTAATGTTGCAACTTGTTGGCAGCCATTTTTGTTCACATATCACTACTTTGATTGACTGAAAGTTCACGGGTTCTTACACCGTTGTGAGTGTTGTTTTAGATATCACTTATTTTGTAGTTTTTTTTTGTCCAACGAGGCTTACATACCAAATTTAATCAAAAAGAATTCACAGACAGCTAAGATATTAACCGTCAAAATTTCGGCCGTAAGGGCACGTTTACGCAACCGCTCGCTTTTTCCTTCTCGCAGCTAGAAGCTAGAAATCACCTCAAATTCCAACATGGCGGCAGTTTTATGTCTGCCGCCTCACAACAAAAACAGCAAATAACCAGAGTTCAGAAGCGTTTGGGAAAATTGTTTTGTCATGAGGAATTCTTTATATTATTGGCACGGATTATAAGATAGCAAGTATTTACTCAAACGAGGTCGGATTTAGCTAATTCATTTAGCGTTGTTACCATGGCAATGGCACCTTTGCCATCGCGATCGAGTTCTAGCTGCGAGAATTCAAAGGAGCATCGCTGCGTAAACGCGCCCTAACACGGGAGGATGAGGTCAAACCTTACAGTAAAAGCGAGATAATAAGATTTAAACCAGGGTGTGATTTTTTTATATTATTTTATGCATACGAGCTCAGCTGTTTCTACAAAAGCAGTAATTCTTCAGCAGAACGTTGTCAACACAATCCGACTGACCTTTATATAAGTTAATCCTTTGTATACTACCAGCCAATAAGCAATTGGTAACATTTTCTTCTTCACATTCGACTATTCCTTCAAAAAGACCTTTTCCTGGTTTCGTGACGAGCTGAATGTTAATCTTGGTATATTCTGTCATCCCTTCAGTTTTACTTGCTGGTTTCAGAATGGTATACGGCCGAAACGAAATTACTTTATGAAGCCGTAATATAGAGCTATTTTTCTCTTTTAAACTGTGTAATTCTGTTGATTTCATCCAGCAGTAATTTAGCTAGACGAAGGATAACAGTAAATTTAACTTGAAGTTGTTTCCGTTCTTGACATGGGCAAAACTCTGGCTTAATTTCAGCATCACTGCATGCCCTATCCATGGGGACTTCGTTAAATAAACTGATTCCTCTATGAAAACTTGCCATCTTTGGGTTCCGAGAACCTCGAAAGTTGAGGATATCTTTGAGTGTTTCATGCATATCAAACATGGTGACCAAACGCCGTTGGTTTTTCTGCAAGTTTCCGTAAATTTCTGGATAGCGGCGTGACAAATAAGTGGGAGGAATTATAAGTAATAAAGGAAGGATATCTTCATCAGTACCCATTTCCGTTTCTCGAAATGGACCATATCTCATTCCATGATCACTAAAGAAAACCAAAAAGGTATTTTTCCTGGCCAAGAAATCTTTGTACCATCGAAAAAATTCCAGCATTGGTTTATCGGCATATCCAGCATTATTTAAAGAGTTGTGCGTCAGGCGCGTCACAAACGTAAATGCAAAAACGGGTCGATTGCTAAAATGAGACATGAAGTCTTGCAACCATTGATGCACAATAGATAAATGCAGCCTTCCGTTAACACAGTGTTCATTTCTCGTACTGACAAAGCTTGCAGTCAACTTCAGAATTTCAAAAACATAGAATTTCTTAGAATATAACTGTCTTTCAAGTGGCTTATTCTCTACTTCCTGAATAGCCAAATACAAAGGTCGCAAGTAATAATCGGTAGGTTGAAAATACAGACCTTCTCTCTCAAAATTCAGGATGCTTATATTTGGGTCATCTTCTGCAAACATTGTTCGGTAGCCATGAGATGAAAAGTTCTTCCAGATAAATGGAAGACTATCATATGGTCCTTCGTCAACATTAAATTCCTCTTCCATCTTGCCTGTCAGTAAGGGTAAAAGGGACGGGAATGTATTTTGTCCCAGTTTGGTAAAACTGTGGAACTCCAACAGGTTGAAATGGGTTTTCAAATAGTTGTGCGTTTCGGGAAAATGACAGAGAAAATTGCGATGTGATAGTGAGTCAAACCCAACCAGCACTACGTTGAATCGTTCTTTTCCTCTTTGACTTGTGTGATGTGCTCCTGTAGCTTTATTACATCGAGCTTCTACTTCTTCTTTCTCTTGTATAAACGCCAAAAAATCCTCGTACAACTCTCCGCCATCTTTAGAATTGCATGCAATTTTTGCAAATTCGTTTGCGAAAGTAAACTTCTGTGTTTTAAGATTTTGCACGAATCTGGCTGAATATTCATTGTCGGTTTTCCCTTCTCCTTCTCTGTGAATCGAATAAAGTTTACACACAAAGTCACTTTCGTTTCTTCCAATATTTTCAGCAAGAGCAGTTTTGTTAAAGAATACCGCTGTCCCGCCTTTTTCAGCAAATGCAAATGACGAATTTCCACAATTCATATCCAGAGTAATATTTGCGTAGAAGGGCATCACTTGAGAGTCAAAGGGATCGTAATATCGAACACGGCATTCGGGAAAACGAAATGTGTGGGTGGTTGTACCGTTTGATTCTACCGGGAAATCAGAAAAGACTTTATGTAAAAATAATGGTGAATCAAGCCCATGGTCCTTACCAGACGTCATTAAGAAGAACATGATCAGAATACTAAGAAAGACTGCTACGCAAAAAAGGAAGTACTTTGGCCGCCGAATAGATATTACCTGAAAAACATAAAGAACAGATGCATGCACTACTCGCCATGGCAAAAAGAAACATGTTTGACGTACATGATTTCAAATGAAAGCAATGTGTGGTTAGCATTTACTTGAATACGATTAATGTTAGAGTTTTTCCGATTTGTCCATCAATAGTACTCAACATTAAGTGGTTTAAGAGTTAAATTTGTCCATGAATAGTATCCAACCATTACTTGGTGTAAAAGTTGAATTTGTATATCAAAAGTAACCAACCAATAATTAGTGTAAGAGTTGAATTTGTCCATCAACAAACCATTAATTAGTGTAAGAGTTGAATTTGTCCATCAATAGTATTCGGTCATTAATTTGTGTAAAAGTTGAATTTGTCCATCAATAGTATTCAGTCATTAATTGGTGTAAGAGTTGAATTTGTCCATCAATGGTATTCAGTCATTAATTGGCGTAAGAGTTGAATTTGTCCATCCATAGAATTCAGTCATTAATAATATGGTGTGCTGAATTTGTCCATCAATAGTATTCAACCATTAATTGGTGTAAGAGTTGAAATTGTCCATCAATAGTATTCAACCATTAATTGGTGTAATAGTTGAATTTGTCCATCAATAGTATTCAACCATTAATTGGTGTAACAGTTGAATTCGTCCGTCAATAGTATTCAACCATTAATTGGTGTAACAGTTGAATTCGTCCGTCAATAGTATTCAACCACTAATTGGAGCAAGAGTATTCAACCATTAATTGAAAGACGATTTTATGTGTTAGGCCTTTCAGTTTCACAGTAGTTGACAATCGAATACACAAAAAGTACTCCCTCTATCGACGGATGGTAATGTCAAGATTGCCGATACACTAGACTTCCTTAAGCTAAGGAGAAAACTGACCCAGAGAATTAACTTTAGACATTTTGGTTCAGGTTTAATGGTGTTGAATTTGGTGGTAATGTGCTCACCCTCCAATTGCTGTTGCTTAAAAGGATGATGACAATAAATTCAAAAGTTAAAGAGGGAAAGTTCCAAATCAGTAGGCCAAAAAATGGTAATACCAGCTTTCATTGATGGAATGAATAATGGACTTCACTTAGTAACCAAATCTAACCTGGTGTGAAGGGCAAAAAACAATTGGCTCAAGCACATAAAGTACATCGAGCATGTATTGTTACAAGAATAGGAATGGCGAATACATCAAGTTTAAACAATCAATGACAATACAAACATAATCAACACATAGAATATAACCTATGGCTCTTGAAGTGATAGGTAGGATGGAGAGATGGAGCAATGTGTCGCCAAAAGATGGTACATCAGTCAGAGAGAGTACCAGAACCACATCAATGCACCCTGACCAAGGACGAATGGATAGGAGTCCCGCTTGCCAGCTCCAATCGACATGCCAATGCAAAACCCCAGGATGAATCATTCTGCTTTGGTTAAACCCATCGACACACTATATAAATTAGAAACGTGAGTCAGCAATGCAGCGTTGTTCGTTTAAACAGTGGAATTGATGCACATGCTTCATACAGTGTTTGCACATACAACAGCATCTACCAGGAACGATTATTCCGTATGCAGAATTCAGGGTACAACAGCGGAAATGTACAAAATTCGATGCCCACTTGTACATTATTTTCTGATTCGGTGAGATATGATTAATTTTTTTACATTTGAGAATCAAAATCCCTGAAATCCTTGTTTCAGTTTCACTGATTTACGAACTTAAATCCAGAAATAAAGCATAAAATTAATGTAGAAAATTTAAAATGAGTTGAACAATGATTTAGAAAGTTATTTTAAGGACTGATGGACGTGTGACACCCAAACACGAAGGCAAGATGGGTACTTTGCTCTGCTACCATGCATCAATAAAACAAAAAATGAATTCGAATGAAATGTGGAAGTAAAAAAAAACATTAAGTGGACTTAATCGGAGAGTAATAGAAAACAGTACTGCGATAATATCAAGATCAGAATTACCAGTTGAGGTTAAAACACCAACAATACCGATTGCCACGTAAACTGAACCATAACGAGTGGCTCAAACATTAAGTATGTGCAACGTTCGGAATTCTATTTTAGTATTTAAAAGTTTGAGTGACTATTTTCGTGAGTGCCAGAGATGAGTTCATACCAATGTGTCGCTGTGTGATGTAGAATTTTACCATTGTATCTTTGTTTCACTTACAGACTTGATTACAGCGATACTTGTAAACGTTTTCCTATATAAAAAGTAACAATGGTGCATAAATAACTCAACTAACAGGAATAAGTTAATAAAACCATTCATGTTTAAGTCTTGATCAGCATTTGTTATGCCGTGCAAGTTTAGGTTAACAATACACACCGACAAGTAGTCCAATTTGTAGTCAAAATCTTAGTTAACCCAATGGTTAATAATTGGCTGATAATGCACTGAAGACATCATGATTTAAACATTACAGCATTCATTTCTTAAAGCTTAGTGTACAGATATTATAAGAACACAAATACTTGTATTTCTACATTTTGTTATAAATGCTGATTTTACAACAAGATGTAGAAATGTAAGTTTAATACTTAAGCTGTGCACCTAGCTTTTCAGAAATGACTTGGTGTAGTGTTAAATGAATGTCTTCATTACATTCTCAGTTAACCGTAAATCACTGGTTCACCATCACAGGAAGAGCTAATAAGCAAAACCACACAAATTCACCCGGTATAACCCATTTTTAGATATTCAGCAAAAATGTACCTGGAATAAACCGCAATGAGTAACACTACAATGACCACAGGTCTTCTCTAGAATACAACAGTTTAGGTGCCCATAGACTTTCAAAAAGGGGAGGGGGTTTGGCATCACTGAATAAAAATAGCACTAAAAATAGGACCAAGAGCAACATTTTTAGTCATAACACTCCTAGTGTTTCCATGAAATCGTGATCCATGAATTTCGTAAGTGCATGAGTGGCATTCAGTTTGGGAATTCTGGGTATCTTTCCATGGCACGATTCTTGCTATAAGATCGACAGTTGATTTTATTTACGTAGTATTAACAGTCACGGTGGGGATATCCAGATGAGGTCTAAACTAGCCCCGGATTAGCTTAGCCCTGGATCTAACTAACCCTCGACCTGGGAGTTAGTGGACTGGAGAAAAATGTTGGTGATATCCATGTTGGACTAAGTTGGGGTTTTGTTAGCTCTTTTCTCCTTAGACCTCGACCTTCAGGCTAAATTAGCCCCCGATATACTTATGTTAAAATGTTGTTAAAGCTCAGGAATAACGCTAATCCTGGATGGATATCACCACTTTTTATATCTCGGGGCTAACGACTGAGTATTAAGTTAGTCCTCGAACTACAGGCTAAATTTTGCTTAGCCCTCAACTTATTTCGTGATGGATTACACCATTTTCCCTTATTATCGAGCTTAACCCAAGGATTAAGTTTAAACCTCAACTGGATATCCCCACCGTTAATGTTATAAATACTTCCCACCGATGTTTACGATTTCTTTGATGTTTACGATTTTACTAGGTTTAGAATTTACGATGTTACCTCCATTTGGCGATGCGATACTATCCCAGATGGCATATTGTCATCCAACATGTAATTTTGTTTCCTTTGGTGTTATAATTTCGTATTAAGTAGGCTTAAACCTTATTTGTATCCACTGAATCATTAAAGTTGAACGTGACACTTAGAAGCATTATCGTGTTTCTGTACGAGTTCGTCCGAAGATTCACAAAAATGTCGTCATTTTCCTTGTATGGGCATAACTTGATGCAAGCAAACAGCTTGCTCTAAGTGAGATATACTGTCAAGATCTGTGGTTTATTTATCCGTAGCCAATCAGTGACCAGTAAAGATTCAATCTGTATAATTACTGAAGTAGAAAGGTCCGGTGTGGTCTTTTCAGTTTAATTCGTGGTCATTACATTGTAAGTCGAGGGAAATTTGTTGAAATGGGGTTGAGCGCTAACACGCACAAATTGTACATTTCATAGAAGCACGAGTGGGATTCGGTTTGAGAAGTTTCTTTTCCACAAAACGATTCGTCGAAGTAATTTCGTTTTCCGGTTTCGTTTCGATTTACGATTTCGATTTTCGATTTACGTGTAATTTTGATTTACGGTGTTTATTTTTATGATGTTTACAATGTTTTACTTTGTTTGGCATAGCGTGTAATCTCATTTACTTTGGCGCAGGTGTTTCGTATTAGGCCTAAACGACAGTTTAACGCCGCTGATAAATCACGTTAAACGTACCCTGACCGAAAAGCTTCCATTTCCGTAAAAGTCTGACGACTCACGAAAGTCACTTTGTTTCCCTAATAGAGGCATAACTTCTCCGAACGCTGTCGACAAGCAGATTCGTGTTTCCATAAACTTTCGATGATTAACGGAGGTGTCGTCATTTCCCTAATATGGGTGTAATGAGAATGAAAGTGAAATCGCGTTCTCTAGGTGAGATATACTGTGTAGATCTATGGTTTGTTTGTCAGCGACCATTCAGAAACGAGTAAAGCCTTGATCTGTATAATTAATGAAGCAGAAAGCTCTGGTGTGGTCTTCTCACCGTCAGCTTTTCAATGTATGTCAGCATGGTGCTCGTTTGGCGGAAAGAACACAAAAATTCTCACTGGAAGATGTGAATAAAGGCAGGTACTATTTTTATCACCACTGCATTCGGAAGTAAAAAAAATAAAAATAAAACTGGTACTGCCTGGTCCACATTGAGCTTGGAACCCTGGATCAATATTGCTATCCTGGAATAGGCTTTGTTTTCACCTTTAATTTATTGCTTTTCTTTCATAAGTTTACCAGTCATAAAGGAATACCCAAAAAGTGGGGTGAGGGAACCAAATGTGTGGGCGCCCTTGATTTTATTATGCGGGTCCTGATGTTCAATCAGAAAAGGGAATGGCGAGAGGTAGTTAAGTGACATTGCCACGCAAAAATCGGAGATGACCGATTTCACCTGAATATGCTGACATTCCAGCAAATTTCACCGATAGCAGGGATATGTCACGGATATCCATTTTCAGATACGAATGTAAACCCTGTACGAAAGTTGTTCCGTTTCGCTGAAATTCGCACAATGTGAACTAACCTAACCTGAACTGTAACATCAGCACAAAGAGTTTAACAACATAATCATCAATAATCAACATATACGGATCGCCAATCACATTACTTTTAAAGTACATTTAGGAAGATACTTACCCTCTTTATACACGAACCTCCGAAGACGGATGTTAACAACACCTTTGCTTGGATAAAAATAAGGCGTAACAAAAAAAGACGAAATAACCGATAACAAGGACAAACTCTCATGATTTTGATCAGTCGGTTGATCAAGATTTTGACTCAACGCACACATCGATGGATATTCGTATTGAAGGAAACCTATAACCGAAGTTAAAATGTTTCCCTCTCCGTAGTTTTACCTGTTATTTTGTAGGTAGATTGGTGGAGTTTTATGGGACCCGGGCTACATGACCATCGGTCCCATGGCTATCCGCCTTATTACTCTAGATCGTGTGATGAGAAAGAAAAATAAGTGCATGATGTCATAATGGTTGCATAAAATCTAGAAAGCTTATCAAACGTGTTGTAGGTTTGGAACAATCGATATTGTTATTGATACTGTTATTGATATTAACACGGCCTATTGCAGTTCGTTTGCGCACGAGAATTTTCAGAAAATGGACAGCAAGAGAAGGAGGAGGAGGAGGATTGATTGACTGAATCATGACTATTCCATGATGACTTAGGGCAATGACTTGTCATGATTTTTTTATAATTTATCGTGATCTTCTATCACGGTTTAGCATGATCCACTATCATAATTTCTCATCATGGATAAGCACCATCATGAACATCATGGCAACTCATGATAGAGGATCATGACAAATCGTGACTACCATTCATGACAAATCATAATCTAGACACACGCTAGTGTGTCGCGCCAAGTTAGGCAACAAACATCACAACAAACATCACATCAATTCAATTGTCGAGGTTGTAAACCATTGTAGCGCGGACGCCATTGCGTCAGTGTCTTATATGTTGACGCATAGTTGGGCACATTTCAGGTACTTGGGGAAAAATAATAATGCGGTACAAAAGCTTAAATTATGTTGAAATCGTGAGCAATGACCCACCTCACAAAAATTAACTCGTGTAGGAATGCCAGCTAAGCTGCTTTCAATGCAAAATATGACCCTCAATAACGTTGTAAATGTGTTACTAAAGTGGCCGCGGCCTATCTTGAGTTCGCTAAGAACGAACACAGATAATCGATTGTATGTTTTTGGAAGCAGAGTACCTTGTTGATATCCAAGATGGTTACAAAAACAATGGCGGCCGTCGATTAAAACCGCCCCCTCCAGGAAGACATAGCCGCTCATGAAGTACCTGCAGGACTCAAGATACGCTGCGCACACAATAGCTACTAGCTACTAGCTAGCCAGCCCGCTCATCCCCATGTTAATTTCCATAGGGAGATTATTCATCGATACAGAGATAATTGGAAGGCTTCCAGCTATGAAATTAGACGAATGGGTGCAATACAATACGAACTGCGTAGCTTTTATGGTTTGGAGCTTGGGGGCGTAACGGGAATGGCGTGGGAGGGCGCGTAAGTACGAAAATATTGCTATAACCATTGTTAGTATTGTCGGCATCGTCTCTCATTGGACGGCCAAAGTTCGGACAATGAGAACGTGTATACTGACGGGCGTGCCTAGACACATAGTGTATCACGATAAATCTAAACAACGTTGCAAAGAAATTCACGTCCAATTCGCGAAAAATAAACCAACTGTAATAACAAAGTCAAAAATTGGTAAAGAGGCCATCAGGTTGAGGGTGGTTCGGCCCTTCAAAGGAGTGATATCAACACACCAAAACTAACTAAATAAAACAAATTACAACAAAATTAAAACCAAATCAAAAACTTATAAAGAGGGGACTAAGTTGAGAATGGTTCGGCCTATAAGCAAAAGATAGTAGTAAATTGTTGAAAACCAATTTCTTGTTGAAGTGGCACTTTATTACACATCTGCACGGTAGTGGAGTTGAGTCAATACACAATTTTAGAAAAAAGGAGTAATATCATATCAAAAACCAAAACTGGCAAAAGGGGCCGCCAAGTTCCGAATGGTTCGGCCTTCAAAGGAGTGATATCAACACACCAAAACATTCGCTACAATCGTCGTAGATGACTGAAACCGTGTAGTTGGTACGTTCTCGAAGGAATCAACCCATTTATGAGGTAGGGCAGGTGGTGCCCCTCCCCATAGGGGCGCCCCTGGTAGACCTAACTTTGAAATATCTAGTGGGGAAGAGAGGTCGATTCATACCTCATCTAAAAGATCTCCTAAAATGATGAAGTGGCGGTCAAATCGGGCTTTAATACCTCCACCCATACCAAAATAATGGCTAAACATGTCTGTAACAAGTGACCCCAATAAAGTCATTATGAAGATGGGTGCGAATAGCGTAAACAGAATGCGGTTTGTGGCTGTCCGGAGAACTGCATCATGGCACTATAATGGAATGGAGCTTCATTGTCTCCGTTGGAGAGGCTAGGGTGCCACAAAGTGAAGGGTGGGGATGGGGAGAGAAGCAGACAATTAACGAGGAGACGATGTTGCAATGAAGGACCGAAACATACGCAGTATCTGAATACCCGGTATAGTTCAACTAAACCCGGGACAAAATAAGCCAGAATGGGGAAAATAAATAAATAAATGAATAAATAAATAAACAAGTTTACCACTGGAGTAGAAGGATGGTAGAAGGGGGTTGAGCCACTAACACTGATCCTTGCAATGGGGTAAAAGGGAATCCTACACATTAATTGGTCGTTTTAGGAATTTGTTCAGATTTGCCTCATAGAGAAGCCTTTTAAATGCTGAAACAGTAGGCGCACACACCAAATCACCGTCCAGGGCGTTCCATATAGGGACAACCCGGAAAAAAAAAATTACGACGACAGTCCAAATGGGAATGTGGAAAGATGAGTTTTTCAGCAATTACCTCGGATGCGGTTTGGCACAGACGCAAGATCGAAGAATGGGAGCTCTACATGTAGATGTCCACGGAGAATCTTATAAACCAAGATTAAGTCAAATCTTAGCCTGCGCAATTCCAGAAGTTCCAGGCCGGACCTCGATAACTTTGGGAACTTTGGGAACTTCGGGAACCTCGGAAACTTTAAGAAAGCTGAAAAGATCACTGTCCCAATTCCCCCCCCCCTCCCTCCCTCGCCCTCCCCCGACCTGCGCTTTTGTTTCTCCAAACGGCTAATTTTTTTCCTGGTAGTAGGGGAAATTGAGACAGTGAACCTTCCAGATTCCCCAAAATTCCCTATTCTGGCTTATTTTGTCCTGGGTTTCGATGGACTATACCTGGGAGTCAGGTACTTCGTATGTTTCAGTCCTTCATTGCAAGATCGTTTCTTCGTTAATTGTCTGTTCCTGTTCCCCCACCTCCTCTTGCTACTTCCTGGTACCTTAGCCCCTCCAAAGGGCATAATGAAGTTCCGTGCCATTGGTCCCATGATGCAGTTCTCAGGACAGCCACAAACCGCATTCTGTTTTCGTTATTCGCACCCACCTTCACAATAACTTTATTAGGGGGGGGGGGGGCACTTGTTGCAGACACGTTTAGCTATTACTTGGCTTTGGTGGAGGTATCGAGGCCCGTTTTGCCCACCATTTCATTATTTTAGCGGACCTTTAAGATGAGGTACGACTCGACCTCCTTTCCCATTTGATATTTCAAAGTTAGGTCCACCAGGGGGGGAGCACTAGCTGCCCTACCTCATTAATGGGTTGATTCCTTCGAGGACGTACCAACTACACGGTTTCAGTCATCTACCACGATTGTGGCAAAGGTTATTGAGGTGACCCCTGACTTTTAGGACGCCCTGTTTAACCACTCACACGGAACAGACTTAAAATATACAACAACCACAGACAAATGTAAGAGAAATCCTGTATAATGCATAAATTAAGTACACACACACGCGAAACACTCAAACATTCAACATTTCAAACACAAACTGCGTTCATTTTCTGACATAACCATGGAGTAGTCCATGTTCCCTGGAATTAGAGTTCAAATTATAGTTCGTTGCGTTCGAATGAACTCTAATCCGTTTTAGTCTTCTGTACAGCCGTACCGGCTGAGAAGACTATTGCAACGACTTTGCCCGTTCGTCGTCTTTTTCAACTTCGCAACGGTACCAGATATTGACGACCATTGTTTACAACGTTAGATTCAGTGTGAGAAGTTAGTTAAATAACACGGCAAATTAAAACATCGTTACTTCCTCATAGCTAATAGACTTCTTCAACGTAACTAAATTAAATAATAACATTTGATCGTCGAATTAAAATCCTAAATTTAAATCCTCAATATAAAACAAATGGATTTTAGCTTCGTTTAAATAGTCTCGTCGCATTGTTGCATGAATGAATAGGCTTACCGTCGAACCAAATTCTTCATTAGGCCTATCTTCTACTTACGAAATTAAAACTGCATTTTTAAAATTAGGCCTAAAAAATCTAAATTAGGCCTAAACTCATGTTACCATGGCAACGTCAAGTTGCCACGAGTCGCTGTTGGATTCATTAACAGCGTCTCTCGTCACTTCCCTACCACCACTGATCTATATAGGCTACGTTGCGCGTTACGTTGTAACACTGTAACTGTGTGCCTGTAGGCCCACCGTGTTGCAAAAATGAATAGGCTTACTACACAATCCATATCTCCGTTAGCTGCTACTTACGAAATTAAAACTGCTACTTAAAATTAGGCCTAAAAGCTGACAATTACGCCTAAAATGTAAAACAGGCCTAAAAGCTAACACATTTTTAACCGGCAATTGTGATGGCTACTGCTTTTAGACTAGTATTATTGAGATAGCTGTTGTCGTGCATGATAGAGGTGTGCACCTCAATATTGATAGTGGAGGAACTGTACAGAAGACTGGTGCGACTAGGCAGTCGCTGTAGCCGCTTGTTTATTTGTGTACTTTCACAGCTGTGAGTATGGAAATATGAGCTCTTTACGTTTTTTTTCTTAAACGTCTGTTCAGTTAATTTACCGCTACCTTGCATAAAGAAATTGTTACAAGGCATCAACAATGCCCTTCACATCGCTTCCTTCTCTTATACTTCCTTTTCCTCTACGTGTTATTCTTTTCTGTTAGCCATGTCCAGCCGCATAGTTGAATGCTGACAAGATTCATTAGCAACGAGTACAATCGTAGAAACCAATTTGGGTGTTGTCTAATGTCTAGTGCACAGGGTGAAATAGTATCTTCACAGAACAACCAACGACAATGAGAATTATTGGCTGTAGGCTATTTCCTGTTCGTCGGGCGATACGTCGTGTAAAAATCTGGTCGAAAGCGCTGCTAGCCCGCATCAGTAGTATTCAGTGCGTGAAAAAGGTGAGGATTTTAGTAAAGATGTACACTTTGTATTTTTATCAGTGGCTGATATTGGTGTTGTCTACTAATTATTTCTGTTTATATTATGATTAATAGTAGTGATTAGTTATTACAGTTGGGACGGTTATCAGAAGTTTTTGCAGTAATGTTGACGAAGACGCGCGGAGCATGTGTTAAAAGATACGCGTTAATTCTTACCATTTATACCAATCGGCGTATCTCCTT
>JAHWFP010267541.1:1516-23654 GCA_023313725.1 Lithobius niger | reverse complement strand
ATTCAGCGGCCGGTCGTCCTGGTCAGTTAGCCATATTCTGACTGAACGAACGACGTACTTGTTACTGGCAGTTATAGCAAGTTTTGAGGGGGTTGGAAGACCTTGTAGCCGGGTGCACTGTTTGGAAAGAAGGAGTAAAGAGACGGTTGGGTCGAGCTGTTCACGTAAGAATTACCTATGAGGTCGCAGTGCATGAAAATCGTGGTGACATTTAGGTTGTTGGCAGGGTTTTTCGCGACGTGGGTTCCAGAATTGTAAGTCTTTGCCTCGAAACCGAAGATTTTCCCAACGTTGGTCGGGGGAGAAAAGTCCACATTGTATTCCCCGTTGGTGAAGTACAGCTCGAATTTTTCAAAGTGTTCGAGTTGCCCATGATTCAAATCAAGGAGACGTCGCTCTGATGGTCCCAATGTTTACTTCTCTTCAGTTTCCCGTAAACATAGTTCTTGATCTCGCTCAGTTCGTAACGTCCAACCTTTTCTCTAAAAAGAAGTACCAGGTCCACTTTCTTAATCTAAAGTTTTATCTCGAACAAGGAATGGTTCGCCGACATGTTCGTTGGATCCTGGATTTTAAACAGAAAGCTTGGCTGAAACTCTATATCGAGGGCAACACTGCACGAAGACAGGCTACTCAGCACGATTTTGAAAAGAACTTATACAAACTGGCGAACAACAGCGTTTTTGGCAAGACTCTGGAACAGAAGCAGAACAGACTGTCCGTAAGGCTCACCACCAAAGTAGAAAAGTCGGTGAAATACACCTCTCTGCCCCATGCCGACTCCTTTCAAATTCTAAACGATCACCTCGTCTCCGTACTTCTGAAGGCTCGCACCAACGATTGCGACTCACCTATCTATTCCGGTTTCTACATCTTAGAGTTGTCCAAATCAATAATGTACCAATTCCACTACGACTTTATTAAACCCAAGTACAAAGACAAAGCTTCACTTTTATTCACTGACACGGGCAGCCTGTTTTACTCGATGGAGACGGAAGACGTGTACGCGGACATGACCGAAGACCGTAGTGAGTGATTCGATACTTCGAACTACCCTCGGGACCACCCACTCTTCAGCTCGTAGAACATACGAGTCATCGGAAAGTTTAAGGACGAGCTTGGAGGAGTTACCGTAAAGCAGTTTGTAGGGTTAAGATCTAAAATGTACTCCTACATCACCGAGGACACTTCCAAGCAGACGGCGAAAGGCATCGAGAGAACTTTTGACCAGAAACATCTAGCTCACGAGGACTACAAGAGCTTCTTCGAACAGCACGTTGTCGAGAAGGGTTCGTGGAGACTACGATACGAAGTCGGATGCATAAGCTTACCACCGACGTTGGGACCAGGTCCCTTATCAGTCAGTCCTTACTCAGTCCTTCTCATTCTAGAAGATAGAGAAGATACTTACACCCATGGACATTATCGTACTTCCGATAACGGAGGGGAGGATGAAGACGGATAAAGACGGAAGACGGATGATAACGGAGGGGAGGATGAGGATGAGGATGATGACTTCGACCCCAACATGGACCTCAAAAGCTATCTGGAGGAGGTGGAGAAGCAAGAACGCGAAGTTCGTCGGATAACGAGGATGAGAGCTGGGAAGTTAGAGTGGAAGGTGTCCCGTCTCATCGAGAGGTGGATCAAATGACCAAGTTGGTCGACAGGGAGAGGAAAAGAGAGGCCGACAGGTTGAGAAAGGCAGCTGCCGAGTGGGAGAGACGAGGAGAGGAAGATGGCTAGAAGAGAGCAGAATGCAGCGCAAAACGGAAGAATCATGAACTACTGAGCGAGGAGCTGAAAAAAGCGGAGAACATAAAGAAAGCAGCTGCGGAACAGAGCGGTACCATAAGTCATTAGATGCAAGTCGAAAGGGAGAGAAGCGTAAGGCCATGTCGGAGGAGGAAAAGGCGGAGACTAATAAAAAGAGAGGGGCACAATATGCTGCAAAGAAGAAGTCCTAAATCCACCCTCCTCATCTACACGGTGTGGTCGGCTATGCCATCGGGAATTTTTGTCTCTGGCAGGTCCAACCAAGGTGGAAAGGCGACCGTACCCCTACCTTAATTGAGAGATCTAACCCACCCCCAATCTTGGAAATCAGCAGTGTGCGTATGTGTGTACAAGTGTGAGTCCATGTAGGAATGAGTGCACGCTTAAAATCGGCATTAGTAATGTTTATCAATCAACCTCTTGGCTATATGTCGGTCCTACGCGCACACTATGAACTGTAAGAAGGAAACGTTCGGCTTCTTTAATCCTACATTTTTTACCGCCCGTAGGTAGGAAAAGCCAAGTACAGTTCGTGAACGGAGTCTGGGCCCTCCTACGAATTCCTTTCGGTTAGGAAAAAAAATCTAAAATTGCTTTCTGGCTCAAATCCAATATGGGTCATTCATTTTCTCTAAGTACCTACCGCGTGGTCTATGCGGGGCCTAAGCGGTCGCTCCCATGACAAAAGTTGTAGAGATCGAACTGAAAGAGAATAATTCTGAATCAAGTCGACCTCTAGCGTTTTTTTCGTCCCGTCGCACCTTCAACCCCAAAAAGCGGGTCAAAGGCAAACAGGAAATGGCGTCATTCAAAATGGAGGTATTTCCAGTTCCGCTTCTGACGGGACGTGACGTCGTTTAAAATGGCGGACCGAATGTGACGTAAAGAGCTTCCAACTTGATGGTCTTCTTCCAAAATGGTAGCTCTTTCTGTTAACACGGGTGCAGCCATCTTGGTGTCTTGTCTCCCTGGGCAAAAATAGCACTTTCCTACTACTTATATTCTGTGTTGGCTGGACTCCACCCGGCTCCATCAGAGTCGAATATTATGCACGGTACGAAGGTACGCTCAATTTAAATTGAATTAGTTTCCGTATGCTCGTGCACGAAATACCAAGGTTTTAGGCACAAAACGTTGTGATTTGCCTGTACAGATACGAGAACAAAAATATTTTTCCCATTCATATCAGCAAACGAACGGATTGTTCTGAGGTGAAGCTACTTTTAGTCCAGGGGCAGCACTATTGTTACATCAAAGACTTTAATCGTTAGACTCATTCTGATAATAACAGATATGTATGTCCATATTGTATTTCATGATTTCTTAGTGTTGAAAAGTTTAATGAACACCTTACTATTTGTAAATCGTACGCACCTCAACACACAGTCATGTCTGAAAAGGCTGAAATGTCAATTACGAGGTACGACTATCAGCTATGTCACCCGTACGTCATGTATTCTGATTTCGAGGCTATCTTACCCTCTAGACACCTGTCAGCAGTGGGGATTTGCGATATGAGGCATACCCCCTGCCATCCCCCGCCCCGAAAAAACCTGCTTTCCGCGCACGATTTTTTGTGGATCTGGAGGAGGGGGGTCGCTTCCTGTGCGCGAGTTTTTGTCGGTCTGGAGGAGGGGGAAAAGTGCATTTTCGTCTATCTGGTGGGGGAGTGGAAAATGCCTTTTTGCGACCTTTATCCCGTTTTTGTCAATCTGGAGGAAGGTGTTTGTTTCTGCCTCCTGTGATTGCATAAATAGACCGTAAAAAAATTGAATGCTGCGAGCAAGATTTTGTCGATCTGGAGGAGGGGAAAGTGCCCGCGCGTGGTTTTTCAACGATCTGAAGGAGGGTGGGAAAGTGCTTTTTTGCTGGCTTTTTACCGTTTTCGCCGATCTGGAGGAGGGGTGCTCGCTTCCCGCACGCGGGTTTTCATTGATCTGGTGGAGGGTGGAAAAGTGCTTTTTGCTGGCTTTTTTCCCATTTTCGTTAGGTGGGGGAAATGCAATTTGCTGCGTCCTGCCACATGTACCTTAAAAAAAAATCGTTTTCAGTGCGGGAGTGTTTGCATAAATAGACCCTAAAAAAAATCACTTCCAGCGCGATTTCGTCAATCTAGATAAGGGTGGGAAAGTGCTTTTTGTTATCTTTTTGCATGCTGGAAATGCGGCCATAGCCAAGATGGGTCGAAGTCACCCATGGGAAAGTGCCTTTTGCTACCAAAATTTGTTCTTTTGCCACCTCGGTGTCCTTTTGCTACCAAAAAATGGCCTTTCGCTACATGAGTCTTATTGCCAACTAAATGCGGCCACCTCCGAGCAGGAAGGTCACGTGACCGTAAGTGACGTCATCCAAGGGCCAGTGCGAGTGCTTCGTGAGCATTCAAATTATGAGAATTCTAAAATGCTTCGAAGTGACCAATTTGCAGCATTTTCCAAAACTGGAAGGGTCGTGCGAGTGTTCGCGAGCTTTCGCATTGTGATAACTCTCAAAAATCTTCAAAGCGTTCAAAATGGCGAATTGGAAACATTTTGGGGGTTCCCAAAACTGGAGGGGTCGTGCAAGTCCTCTTTGAGCTTTCGCATTGTGATAACTTTAAAATGCTTCGAAAGCATAAAAGCATAAAAGCATAAAAGCATAAGGCTCGGAGGACATCATGATCTGGTCTCACGAGCTCGTCGTTTTTTCAGTCTAATTTTTCTTTCCTCCGTTTTTCTAGAATTTTTCTTTTACTAGTGGCTTTTTTTTTCTAGTCTAGCCACGTTTTGCTCTTCCGTTTCTTGAGCTTGAGCTTTTCTTTTACTAGCGGCTTTTTCCTCTAGTCTTGCCACTCTCTCCTCCTCCATTTCTTGAGCTTGAGCTTTTCTTTTTCTAGCGGCCATTTTCTTTAATCTATATTCTGTCTGCGCTTCCGTTTCCTGCGTGCGGGATATGCTAAAACTAGTGGCTTTGTTTTTCAACCTAGCTTCTCTCTGCGCCTCCTTTTCTAGCGCGTCAGCTCTTTTCTTGCTGAGAGCGTCTTTCTTTCTAAGCTCCTTCTTCCACGCCTCAAAATCCTTTAACTTTTTCCTGCGGTTCTCCAATACGGCCAACCTGCGAACGGCCTTCTCGTTCTCCTCGGCTATTTTTGCTTCGGTCAGTTTTTGCGCTTCTCGCTCTTCCAACTGGAGGGACAATTTTTCCTCTCCCTCCTCGTTGCTCATCACGTCCATGTCTGAGTAGAAATCGTCCAAGTATTCGTTCCAAGCACCGGTATCGTAGTAACCGATGGCTAGCGTATCTTCGCTGCTGTCCCGGGTGTACCTCTTGTCGTCATAAGGTGAGAGGAGGGATTTGGATATTCTGACGGTACTCAGTTTGTGCCCGACGCTTGAAATCTTGGCCTAGCGTCCTTTCTGTGGAGGTACCGCAGAGTTAAGGGCCACTTCGTAGTCGCCGAAGCTCAACTGTTTCTTCACGAATGAGCTTCGGATCCCCTTGACCTTCTTGATATTCTCTTTTTTCATAGGTTAAATCGAGTACATTTTTGACCTGAGTCCGATGAACTCTAGGATGGGGACGCCTCCCATTTCGTCTTTCATTTTCCCCAACACTTGTTTGTTCGTACTGGAGAAAGGGGATGATTCGACGTGTAGTTGTTTGTGTCGAAACTGTATTTGACAGCAAGCATGTCACGGAAAATGTCCTCCGTTTCGATTTCGTAGCCAAGGCTGTCCGTTTCCATGAAAAGGAGTTTGGTGCAGTCTTCGTATTTTGGCCGAATGTAGTCGCAGAGGAATTCGAACATGAAGAGTTTGGAGAGTTCCATTATGGTAAATCCCGTGTAGGTCGGAAGATCGCACAGCCAGCTACGGATGCGGCGGTTGAGTTGCACCAGGTTTTCGTTTTGGATCTTGAACGATTCGGCGTGCGGTTGGGAGGTGTATTTCAGCACCGTTTTCTCATAGGTACACAGCTTCACGTCGAGGCGACTTTGCTTATTCTCCATGGTTTTTCCAAACACTGAATTATTCAGCAATTTGAAGTAGTCTTTGCCGAAAGGAGCGGTCGCTTTTTGCATTTTTGCGGTGTTGAACTGGATGTAGGATTTCATTCACGGTTTTTGGTTAAAGACTAGGACTCTTCTGATACGCTGAAGTACTAGTCCGTGCCGGCGGTAGAATTTCAAGTTCCTATAGTGAAGTATGTACTACTTTTTTGGCAGAAGGTTCAGCACAAGTTTGGTGTTAGAAGAGGACTTGATCGTGTGTTTCAAATTTTCAGCCAGATTCAGAGAAAGTGGGGAAATCATCTCCTTTCCAATATCGATCTTCTCTGGAGCTAGTGGATAATCATTGTGCACGTCGTGCAACTGTTTGGGGTACTGGAGATCCACTTCCAGTACATACCCCAAGTCGGCATCGTCTGGTACGTGTCTACTTCCAAAGTCCTGATCTCCTCCCTAGTTAGGTAGCGGAACTTATCGTAGGGGAGATGAGTGTACATGGCTGAACCATAGAGGTTGGTCATATCCCAAACCATTATGTATAAGGAGGGTTTGCTAGGGACGTAAAGAGAAAGGTACTTGTTATTGGCTTTCGAATGCCTCTTTGCGACGAACGAAACTCTGCCTCTGGTGCCGGAGGATATAAGATTGTGCTTCCTGGCGTGCATGAATAGCTCCAATCCAGGCTCCTGCATCCTAAGGAGAGCTGCCCAGCTGAATCCAGGAGTGGAGATGTTATAGCATGGGTTCAGGTTGTTGTTTTCAAGGCATAATTTTCGGATATCTTGAAATATGTCGGAGAGCAGGAAAACGTTGGATATTTGGTATATCTCGTGATAGGTTCGAAATACCATCGATTTCATTCTCAGCCAGAGGTTAGGTGCCCGCACGTACTCGTCTCCCGCAAACATCCCGTCTTTCAACCGGGAGTAGAACGAGTGTCTCGATGGCAGATCTTCTTAATCGAAAACGGACATGTCGCTTACGTATCCATATGGGTAAACACCCTTCGGCGTTAACAGGTTAAGCGCCCTTTCCCGGGTGGTATCCTCCGTAAACCATGCAGATTTAAATCCAGAATCTAACGTTGCCTTAAGGATGGGGAAGCCGCTATTGTTGTTCCTGTGGTTCTACACCAGAGTATCCAGAGAAGCGTTTAAGAAGTTCACGATATCTATAAAACGAAAGTTTATCTTGCTAACATCATCCTTAATCGTTATGGTCTGAAATCTCTCGGTGTTGCGAGCGATAACATCTCCCTTTCCTGGAAACTTGTGGACTGCGGGTACCAGGAGGTGCATGTCGTACCCTTCCAAGCCGTGGAACACGATGGGAATGGTTTTTCTTTCACGAGCGGTTAGGTTGCAGTTTAGATGAGCACCTCCTCTGTATTTCCCATTGATATGGCAATGATCCCTCACTTTATTATAATGGAGTAAAAAAGCACGGTAACAGATTATGAGAAGGCAAACCAAGCAGTGCTACATAAAAATACAAACAACGTTTTGAAAATTTTCAATTTTCGTCATCAGGTTAGCAATAAAATTAAAGCATGGCAAAAGCCACTAAGTCATCCTGCATTAAAAGCATAAAACAGTAATTTGAAACGTATAAAAACCACCAATTTCTCCCCTCAAAAAGGCAGAAATGGCAGCCGAAAAGCAAGACCCACCTGCTCCTTTGGGATGCCACGTCACAAGGCAAGGTGTATGCAAATAGGAGTCACGTGTTTCAAAGGTGTTATGCATTCGTTACGTGGGTTTTACAATATGCCTGGCAAAAGAGTCGAGTTTTAGTGTTTTAATTACAGGAAAATATTCTTTTAGAAATTTATTATCTGGCACTACGTGGTTATGTACAGTTGTGTACTAGGTGGTGTATGTGTATGGATGACAAGCGTTTCAAGATTAAAACATGCTCTCGTGTATTTTTCTCGAAACAAGATTTGGACCTTGTCCAAGTCAGGGGTGTGGCCTGTTGTGTATGTGTCAGGCGACTTGCATGTTGAAAGGCAGTGTTGCACTAAAGAATTGGCTTCGACTTTTATTTTGAAGTTTGATTTATGGGATGCCATACGTTTCTTGAGTTTTTGAAGGGATTGTCCTACATATGTAGCAGTACAGGTTGGCTCTGTACAGGGAATTTGTTAAACAGTATTGCGTGTGGAAAACATGTCGTCCGATTTGTTATTGTTTTTCCCCAGATAAAGGCCCACAAGCTGGGTTTTCCTCTAAGGATAATTACGAGTGGGAAGACTACCCCCAACATTGAGCTTGCGTGCATCCTTAAACCCATTCTAAAAGAACTCGCTGAGGGGTGTCATACTACCCCCAATGCACTCAAAATTGTTAACGACTTAGAAGGCTAGCAAGTGCCTCCAGGGTTTGAATTTGTTTCATTTGATGTCGAAAAAATGTTCCCATCATTGGACCAAGAGATTATCATTACGGAGATCTGTCGAAAATTAACAAACGAACCCTCCCCCCTCGCTCCTCAAGCTTGGGTGAGATAATGATACTTTCATCAGTGCAGTAAAAGTCATTTTGAAACCACCTTCTTTGTGTACGGAGGCAACTATTACCAACAAATCAATGGTGTACCGATGGGAAGCCCACTTTCAACTTTCTTCTGAATGCAATTGATAATAAATTGGTTGAAAAATTTCCACAAATTAAATAATACAAGTGATTCCTCCAAGATTGTTTAGCACTTCTACCAACACAACTTAAGTTATTAATCCTCGATTTTCTCAACAGCATCACTAAATTACTCACTTACACTATGGAGCCCTCTAAAAACAATACCAAGCTATTTTTAGATGTAAACGTCATTATAACCGTAATAGCCTAATCGAATTCACACGCTTCAGAAATAGTATGCAGTCAACTCGCACCCTTCATTACAACTCCTATGCTGATGCCCACTACAAAAGTAATGTAGTAATAAATGAAGTTAAACATGTAGTCTCACACTCCAGTAATGCTGACTTATTGCTGCATGAATTTCAATACTTCCTGCAAAAATATGTTGAGAATGGGTTCTCACTTTGGTACGTTAACAAATTAATTTCAAAAGCTTTGGCCCCCAAAACGGCCACCCCTCTCCCCCCTACGAGTTTTATTGCTCTGCCTTACTTCAAAGGAATCTCTGAAGTCCTTAAGAAGAAACTTAACATCAATAAAATCCGACTTGTTTCAAACAGCCACCATAATATTAAGCAGCTGACAATGCACCATGAAAATAAAAACAATAACAAATCGGACGACATGTTTTCCACACGTAATACTGTTTATCGAATTCCCTGTGCGGAGCCAACCTGTACTGCAACATATGTAGGACAATCCCTTCAAAAACTCAAGGAACGTATGGCATCCCATAAATCAAACTTCAAATTAAAAGTTGAATCCATTTCTTTAGTGCAACACTGCCTTTCAACAGGCAAGTTACCTGACAAATATGCAACAGGCCACACCCCTGACTTGGACAATGTCTAAATCTTGTTTCGAAAAAAATACACGAGAGTCGGATTAATCTTGAAACTCTTGTCATCCACACACATACACTACCTGTACATAACCTCTTAGTGCCAGAAATTAAACTTCTAAAAGAATATTTTCCTGTAATTTAAACACTAAAACTCGACTCTTTTGCCAGGCATATTGTAAAACCTACATAACGAATGCATCACACCTTTGAAACACGTGATCCCGATTTGCATACACCTTGCCTTGCAACATGGCATCCCAACGGAGCAGGTAGGTCGTTGCTTTTCGGCTGCCATTTCTGCCTCTTTTGAGGGGAGAAATTGGTGGTTTTTATCTGGTTTAAATTACTGTTTTATGCTTTTAATGCAGGATGACTTAGTGGCTTTTGCCATGCTTTTATTTTATTGCTAACCTGATGACGAAAATTGAAAATTTTCGAAACGTTGTTTGTATTTTTGTATAGGGGCATCTCGTATTGCCGGTGGCTCAATCCTTCATCTTGAGATGGGGGTGACTGACTCTTGAGAAAGTCAAGTAGCTTGTCGTGGAAGCAAGCACATTCTTCCGCATCAAATGGGTGATGCAACCGTAGATGTTCTCGATGGGGAAAATGCTAGCGCAGTACACACACATGAAAGTTTTCTTATCCATTGTGAGACTGTAAAATATTTATCTCTTTCTATTATTAAGGAAAAAACGTTGAGGAAGGGAAGAAAAAAAATTAAGAAAAAAAAGGGAAGAAAATAAAAAATTTTAAATTTTTATTGCATTGAAATATTTTTACATGGAAAAAAAAGGAAGAACATATTTATTTAAGATTGCTAATGTTGTCCGTCCAGCTGTCATAGCCCTTCCTTTTAACAAAGTAAAGCATTTTACAATCTTTTCTTTTCTTCCTACGCAGTACTTGTTCTACTAAAAACAATTCGGGAACTAGAGTTTTTTTAAGTTCCGGCTGGTGGAAACCTCCGAGCACCGGTTCACCCGACTCGTCTTTTAGAAGATAAGTAACCGTTGAGCTTTTTGCAATTTACGGATCGTGAAAACTTCTTTAGTAAAATTTTGCAACTACCCTTTATCGAAAATTTTCTTAACTTTAGAAATCCTGACTTTATTGCCTACAGCAAATTCAGGTTTGTTCAACAACTGTTTAGTACTAGTTCGTCTCAACAACGGTTCGTGATGTTTGGTTACTTCCCTCGGTTTAAGTTTTATGGTTGAATGAACCGTGTCATTGTAATTGAAAACTAACTCATCGATGATGTCCGTCCACTCGTAAGTCCCCTGCCTGGTGAATCTATTCCACATTCGAGTTTTTAGGGTTCTGTTGAAACGTTCTACCACGCTTGCTTGCTTCTCGGAATACGTAGAGTACATGTTGATGTTATGACGCTTGAGTAGGGCTTTGAAGTCTTTGTTGTAGAACTCGCTACCTAAATTGACTTGTAAATTTTTAAGGGGTGTCACTCCCGAGAGTATTTTCCTGAAAGCTTCGGTAATGTCTACGCCGGATTTAGATTTAAGGGGAATGGCCCAAGCGAACTTGGACATGACGTTAATGCAGGTTAGTAAGTAGTTACACCCTTATTTAGGTTAGCGTAAGGTATCATTTCCACCAAGTCAGCATGTCACAGATCGTTTAGGCTCCGTTTCAGAAAATTTTTCGGGTTAGTTTGTGAAGTTCTTTTATGAGTTGATCCATTTTTTTATTTCCCATTCCGAACCGAAGTTTTGTTTTCATGATTTTCTTAACGAACGAAGCGGCTAGATTTTATCTCCATGCTAGAGAAGGATCACCTCTCACTCTTTCAGCTTTGGAAGCAAGAACTTCATCAGCGGTGTGCCGATCTTTTAAGTCCGAGCTCTTGGAATAAGCGATATCGTGTTCTTTGCACGCTTCGTCTGGTTTATTAATTCCTGGATCTCCTCGAGCCAATTTTTTTCTAGTTTGGTTCCCGGGCCGCAGTATTGGTAGCCCAGTAAATGCATTTCGAGAGGTAACTTATTTATGATTTTATTTACGATTCCTTTCCCAGACTTGATAAAGGAAGCTCTTTTCGTTACGCACGCCACGCAGAATACAACTACCACCTGCCGGTTAATTTTTGAAGTTATAATAACAGACGGCTCGGGCCCATTAGAAGTGCGATGTTGACATCTGACGCAGTTCCTCATCTTGATATTTTTTGATTCCATGGTTCTTTGTTTTATATCCGATTTTTTTAACCTAAACTTAAATTTTGATAAGCCATCCCTTTTTCCCGAGCAGTTATTATTTGCCTCTGGCGCATTTCTGATAAAATTTCGACCATCTCGTTTCTATGTCCGTCGTGGCCGGCCAAAGCAGATTTATATAAAAGCCTGAGTCTCTTTACCAAGTCGTTAGGATCGTCATAATATTTGTAATCGACCCTGCTACCCATTTTTTTAACCATGCCCGTCCCTTGTTTCTTCATGTCTTCCAAAATAGGAGCGATAACAGACCTGTATGTAACGCTACGACTAGATTTGGGTTTACAAGTATTTGGGACGTTGTTGTGATAAATAGTGTTAGTATTTTTTAACATGGCAGCGTAAGCTGCTTTAACTTCCGGCGCAAGGAAAGTTTCTTTCAATTCTTTGAAAACTAGCACGTTCCAAAGGCCACATCTTCCTACGTATTGTTCATTCTCGACCACTACATCATTATCAAAGATTTTTACCGTTTTATTACCAAACTTCAGCTCACCTTTTTTCTTATCGTACTGTAACCCGAATACTGGTTCAGTGTCTTGGGGATTTTCAAAAAATTGTATCAGGAAATATTTAGCAGTTTCTCCAATATTCTGACCAGGTAACTAACTATCGAGGGACCTTAGAGTGGTGATGTTAGGAAGCTCAGGGGGAGTGGAAATGCGTCGAGCTTGCACCGCAGAATATGAAGGGGTGAGCCTAGGACCGGTGCTCGTAGTTGCGTATTCGGTTTTGGACTCGGGAGGAATTAGCCTTATAAGAGATACAGCCGGACTTGAATATTGGGCGAGGCTGTATTCGAGAGAGGTTTTCTGACTAGACACAGGGGACGATGATAAAGCCAGTAATCCGTAGTCATCTTCGTCACTTTCTTCTTCGTCACTACCTTCTTCTTTGTAAATTTTAATCGGTGTAGTTTGCGTGGCTAAAGTGTTTTTAATCGGTTTAGTTTGCGTGGCTAGAGTGTTTTTAATCGGCGTAGTTTGCATGACTGCACCGAGGACCGGTCTCGGTTTCAGGGTGCTTACTACTGGTTTAAAAAATTCTTGTAGCGATTCTTCTTGTCTCTCTCCCCAAATGTTGATTTAAAAACTTTTTAGTTAAACGTCTTTTGAGTTTTGCGATTTCTCGTTTTGTTTCCATTCTTTTGTTTAATAGGCAAAAACGAACGTTTATATCTCCCTTCGTTTAACGTTTTGTTTATTGATGAAAACCCATAAGGCTTTTTCCAACAATTTTGACACATCGTTTTAAAGTCTGAAAATTCCATGTCGCGGCCAACATGGTTTTCGTAAACGTGTTTAAATTTAACTCATCTACGGGGAAAAGGATTAATAAATTTGTGTTGTCTCTGACCACTTGTTTTAGAATTCTCGTGTAGGACTGGCTGCAATAAAAACATCAGCGTGTGAATGACGCCCTTGAGCGAAGCAACGTTCAATGTTTTTTTGCTTGTCCAAAAGGCAATCATCAAAAACAATAAGGTTTCAAAATTTTGGGTCCAGTTCTTCGGGCAGAACTAAATCAATTTGAGAATCGTGAAAAAAGTGACATTCCATCCTATTTTTTCCTCAATTTCACCAAATATAAACTGCAAAGCTTTGTACTTTGACTGACTTAAAGTTTTACTGTAAATAAATAATCGGTCGTAGTCGAGCCATCTTTCGTTACAGATGTAATTAAACAGTAAGTAAGTTTTTCCACAATTTGCGGGTCCTATGAATGGACATCTGATATTCGAAAGTAAAAATGGATGATTTTTAGGCTCTTTCTTAGGTACGAAAAAGTCATAGTTTTTAATTTCCATAGCTTTTTTTATTTACACATTTTTTTAATGCCTATAAAGTCTTCATCAGTAAATTTGTGGTTGGAAACATCTGAATGAGTTACTCCATAGTCTACGTTGCACCAAAATTTCACGTTGCTGGGAGAATCATCAGTGACACACACTGTGTTAATTTTCCTGGTGACTTCTGTCAAGTTTAAAGCGTTGTAAGCTGGCAAGTTAAACCAGGGTTTGTCGATAACATTTTTGTTAAGTTTTCCTCTAGTTTTGTGAATGTTCTCATACACCCAAGTACTAAGGCAGAGCGGTTTGTCTCCTTTGTTCACCTTTTCGCAAGAGGGTAATAGGGGTAAGCTGCGTGCATAGAATTGGAATAATTGAATGTAGTCAAGGACACAGGTTTTTACTCATCAAACTCGATCTTGTTTTTTTACAGATGTACTCTTTTAAATTTTTTAACAGTTTTTGAGTTTCTGGGTCGCTGGGTAAAATCCAGCCTTTATATTTCGATTTTTCGTCCGAAACGGTAGTCCCCCGGACCCTTTAAATCTTGAAACTGAATGGAAGGAGACAAGGAAAACTTTACACCGTTGTTAATCTTTGTGCATTTGTCATTCTTAACCTCCAGCAAGTTTTTTTGCAAGAGATTGGAAAGATTTGTTTGCCAGGATGGTTGAACATTTTGAGGTTAATTATTTATCTCGAGGTTTTTCCTTTTATTATATACGAGAAATATTAAAAATAGGCCTCATCGGTACATTTTAAAAAAATTCTCGTATTTAAAAAAAGATGTCAGTCAATAAGTTTGGACAAGCATTGAAAAGGACGAGGGGGAAGCGGGTGAAGGGATGGGAGTCGGTCCGAGAGGACAGCCAGGTCTATGATACGTTTTAATCCCCAAAAACGACTACGACATGCAAAATAAGCGTTTAGCTAAAGTTGGAGCAGGTATAAAATCTGAAGACGCGGTAAATTATTCTCAGATTGATATACTCTGGCAACGGAAATTCAGAAACCTAAAACCCACTTGCCTCTTACCATTACTCTTCTCAGCGATTAGTTGGCTTCCGCCATTTCTAGCATCAAACAAAATGCGTTATACCTAGATGAGGTTGACAAAAATTTTTACGCCCAGAAAAAGCAAATTAAGGACATTGCTATTCCCAGGCAGGCTGCTGACGCAGCATCGAAAGTATACATTGACAGAAATTGCTTATTATAGGATGACCAGAAAGTATACTTCAATGCAACCCACAAGCAGATTAGAAATTTAAGCGATCCTACTTTGACGAATGATGCTGTTACTAAGGTATATGTCAACAATTACTTGTTACAAGATAACAGAAAGAGCACTTTAATGCCGCCAACAAACAGATTAGAAACCTAAGCGAACCAACTTTGCCGAGTGACACAGCTACGAAGAAATTTGTGCATGAAAACACTTTCACGCTGATCAGTTTCAGCATAAAAAGCCCTTTGGAAAAAGAGAGCGATTGGTTCGTTAATTCCGGTCCACTCTCGAGCTTCATGTGTACAAGTTCTGGTTTAATTCATAAAGCAATTTTCTACTGCAGCGATCTGATGGTTGCGTTAGTTGCTAAATGTAAAATAGGTACAAGAGCAAAATACATTACTAAACTAAAGAACGAGCATTCGACAGCTACCGTTTTCGAAATTCCTTACGTAATAGAAAAAAATTTGCCCATCGCGGTAGAGGCATTCGAAGAGTTTAACCCAGAAAACGTTTATTTCCAGTTAGATTTGCACGTAACTTTTCATTAGAGGACTCGTCTCATCCTATCCAAAACAGCTTCGTAATTAAGTGCCTTAGAGAAGCAAGAAAAATAAGCAAAAGTGACCGCTCCAAATTAGGCCAAATTATTGTACGCGTACGTAATTGTATTTTATTGCCGGTCACAAGTAGTTAACCACAGACCAGGGAGGACCCATGTTGCCAAAACTATAGAAATAACAAGGTTCTCCCGAAACGGTGGAATAGGCGACCCGATGACTTCCGTCTCCATCTTGGAAATCTTCCAAGTTTACTATTCCGTTTTCACCAGTAGGCCAAAGTTTTAAGGGAAGCGTGTCTTTACTAAAAGTGCCTGTGAATTTTGGAATTTTTATTACTCTAGCCAAACCATTTAAATCAAAGTTTGTTAAAGGTTTATTAAAGTCGATTAAACCTTGGGTGGTCTTAAGTAAAGACCTCTGCCACGGGGCAATTTTTTTTACTTCTGTTTTTGCCTAATTTTTTTTCTTTGAGCCTGAACCTTCCACTTGCTTGTGATGTCGCACTTGTTCAGCCAGAATTTTTGCATTGTTTTGCACCTTTTTTACGGCAGATACCACCCCTGTAGTTCCACCCGCCAATCCTCCGATCACGGCTCAAATCTTGTTTTGAGCGCCATATCTTTTTTATTATTATCGTTATTATTTAATAAACAATTTCAACTTTGCCTCTGAACAACGTTAGATTCATTTTCCTGTCTCCAATGAGCAGAATGTGACAAGTAGTGTTAGCTGGAACTGCTGCTCTAAACTTCAGTTTGACTTGTACGTCCACGATTCCAGATTGAAGCCTCTTGGACTGTTTGGAGCAATCCAACACCACGAGAGGATAGGCTTTCTTTAACTGAAGCAAGTCAAAACTCAAGTCGTTGGTGTCGTAGCAAAGCTGTCTAAATTGCTGCACCATTCTGTACAAGCCGACGTACTTTCCAGTAACATAATTTGCATTCAAATTGAGAAACGGATTTCTTTCTAAATTTAGAGTCACGTGAGCATCTTGTAAACTGCAGTGGTCAAACACGCCTGGGTTTTTGACTAAAGAGTCCTACCTGTTAGTTTGAAAAGCTAGAGCTATCCACCTAGGTTTTTTGACAGTGGAAGTTGTCAGCACACACCAGGTGAAGCTGGTTTTTTTAGGGAGCACACAGCTATCATGATGCCAATGCCTAATTCCTAAATCCACCGTCGCTCCGTGGTCGATGATATTGTAGACTTTAAGTTTCTGCTCGTCCAGGGCAGTGACATGTGGAATGATCCAGCTGATGGTATTTAGGACGACTTTGCCATTGGCCATGGCCGCTGTTTTGAAGATGGCATTTGTATCACTCTCTCGCATGAGTGTGAGCACGTGTTTAGTTCCATAAATTAGCCTATCATAATATTCGAAAAATACCACGACATGTTTCAACAGGATGGCAAAGGTAAAGCTTCCCTTGGTAGTTGTTTCAACGATGATGGACGCGTGCCTCTGTTTGAATCCCAAGTTGTCTGTTAGTTCAGCAGCGACTGAAGCCGCACTCTAACGCCCACAATGTGAAAAATACTTCAGAGGGTGAAAATGACGAATTATCAACAGTAAGGGGGTACCAAAATTGGGAGGGGGTCCCCAAAACTGGAGGAGTCGTGTTAGTGCTTCGCTAGCTTTCACATTGTCATAATTCTAAAATATTTCACATTATGAAAATGGCGAATTAGCAACAATTTCGGGGTTCCAGAAAGTGGAGGGGTCGTGCAAATGCTCTGTGAGCTTTTGCATTGTGATAACTCTAAAATGCTTCAAAGTGTAAAAATGATGAATGAGCAACATTTTAGGGTTCGCAAAACTTATCACAATGTGAAAGCTCATAGAGCATTCGCATGACCCCTCCAGTTTTGAAAACCACCCTCCCAATTTTGGTACCCCCACACTGTTATTAATTCGTCATTTTCATGCTCTGAAAGCTCTCGAGAGTTCTTACAACGTGAATGCTCATGAAGCACTCGCACTACCCCCATGGATGACATAACTTCCGGTAACGTGACCATCCCACTCGGAGGTTGCCGCATTTAGTTAGCAATAAGACTCATGTAGCGAAAGGACAGTTTTTTTTTATAGCAAAAGGCCATCGAGGCAGCAAAAGGACAAATGTTGGTAGCAAAAGGCACCTTCCCATGGGTGACCTCGACCCAACTTGACTATTGCCGCACTTCCAGCATGCAAAAAGATAACAAAAAGCACTTTCCCACCCTCCTCCAGATTGACGAAATCCCACGCGCTGGAAGTGATTTTTTTTGAGGGTCTATTTAGGCAAAAATTCCTGCGCAGGAAGCGATTTTTTTTTAGGGTACATGTAGCAGGAGGCAACAAATTGCACTTTCCCAACCTCCTCTAGATCGATGAAAACGGGAAAAAGCCAGCAAAAAGCACTTTCCCACCCTCCTCCAGATCGATGAAAACCCACGTGCGGGCACTTTCCCTCAGATCAACAAAAAATCACGCCTGGGAAGCGATTTTTTTAAGGGTCCATTTTTGCACAAACCCGCGCGGCACTTCCCCGCTCCTCCAGATCGACGAAAACGGAAAAAAAGCCAACAAAAAAGCAGTTTCCTACCCTCCTCCAGATCGATGAAAACCCGCGCGTGGGCACTTTCTCCCACCTCCAGATCAACAAAATCTTGCGCGTGGGAAGCAATTTTTTAGGGTCTATTTATGCAATCACAGGAGGCAGAAAAAAGCACATTCCCACTCTCCTCCAGATTGACGAAAACGGGGAAAAGGTCGCAAAAGGTACTTCCCAACTCCCCTCCAGATTGACGAAAATGGAAAAAATTAACAAAAAGCAATTTCCCCTCTCCTCTGTTACTTTTAGTATTCACATCAGTCATTGGCTTTAAACATAATTTGTGGTTCATTAAAGAGAAAAGAAAAAGGCAGTGATATTAACATTTCCTCAACTCTAAGATCAAAAAAGAAAGATTATTCATAATACAAGAACTTCCTATAGTCCTTCCTGTCCTGACAATGCCAACTGACACTTCTTCCTGTCACAACATGAACAAGGCCATCTGAGATCTAACTTCAGATTTAAGGTGGCCAAAAGCTGTTATTCACACACATGCCAATATCACAAAAGGGACTGAACAAAACTAATGCACCTATATTAACATTCCACCTCTTTTTGTATAGTCCATTGAGATGTTGCACTGAAAACATTTCCTTGTCCATCACCTAAAGGGGAAAAAAACATCACTGAGTCTCTGAATTGTCATTTCAGGTCACAAGGGCTTGCCGCGTATGCTCATATGGAACCCTAGGCAAGGGATTTGTAAAAATATCAGCAATGTTCGATTTGCTTCTTACAAACTTCAGAACACAGGTTTCCTCATGTATGGCTTCTCGTACAAATTTATATCTTATGTCAATATGCTTGCTTTGCATATGTTCACGATAATCACTTGCAAAAGCGATTGTGGCCTCATTATCGCAGTAGATAGTGATTGGTTGGTTTACACCTAACCAGGGCAATTCACGACAGATAGCCACTATCCATTTTACTTCCATGACTGTATTAGATAATCCTATAAACTCAGCTTCCATAGTTGATAAGGCAATGCTGCATTGTTTTTGTGCTCTCCACATTGCTAGTATACGGCAAGCAATCCGACATATCCAGACCATGATTGTCGGTCTTCAAGGCTTGTTGCCCAGGAACTATCAGTAAAGAATTCTAGGACGGGTGTTCTTGAGCTGGCTTGGCACGTGATGCCTAAAGACTTGGTTGTGTAAGCGTAGGCAAGCACACGTTGAAGGAGTCTCCAGTGGTCGAATGTTGGGTTTGAGTTAAACTGGGACAACGCAATTACCGGAAAAAATAGGTCAGGTCGAGTTCTTGTTGCTAAGAACATCAATGATACCGAGTTGTGTCTGCCACCCCTATCGCTTGATTCTTTCCTTTGGTTAGTACAACACCAGTGTCAAGTGGTATTGAAACACTTCTGAATCCGTCTACTCCAAAGTGCTTCGCTAATCCTTCCACATAACTTCGCTGATGAATCTTCCATCTACTGTTGTGTTTCTCGAATTCGACACCGAGAAAATGCTTGAGTTCGCCAAGATCTTTAACTTCATATTTACTGGAAATGAGGGCTATCACTTCTCTCTTGGTTATTTTCAACCTTGGCAAAGATCGCTAAATCGTCTACATATACAAGTACTACTGCTCGGTCTTGGTAAGTGTATATGCAGTTGGTCATCAAGAGCTTTTTGAAGCCTAATGTTGCAAAGGTCTGATCTAAGTCCCCAAACCATCTCCTCCCGGATTGGTGTAATACATATAAGGCCTTGTGAAGGAGCCATGCGGTTTGAGTCGCATCTCCAAATCCTGGTGCGGGTTTGAGATATGTCTCTTCATTTAGCGTGCCGTAGAGATACGCACACTTCACATCTAAATGATTACTCGTCCATCCTAAACAAATCACTAAGATGATAAAGAAGAATCTGACTAAGGCAAAAGTAATAACAGGAGAATAGGTTTCAAAGAAATCTTGTCCTCGTTTCTGGGTATTCCCCTGGGCTACGAGTCTTGCTCTGTATCTTAACGACTTGTTTCTTGCATCTTGTTTTACGGCAAAAACCCATCGCGGTTTTCTTGTTGGAGGGTGTTCTTACTTCAGTGAATACTTGTCGCTCTCTGAAGGTCTCCATTTCTTCGTTCATCGCCTTTCGCCATTCCTTCGCTTGCGGCGATCGTATAGCGTCAACATAGGTTGACGGGATATGTACTTCCGCACAGAACGCTTCCGGGTGAAGGCTTTCTGTCTCATCTTCCATCTCTTCTTCTCTTGAGACTTTAAGTGGTTCGTTTCCATCGTCTTCTTTGTCTGCCCTTGATGTTCTACCATGGACGGGTTCGTTCAAGGCATCGACCCAGTCGTTTAACACATGTACGTCATCATGGTGTTCTAGAGGTGAGCGAGGCGATTGAGGTTCAATGACTGCTTTTTGCTGGTTCAGTATTTCCGGTGCTAAAGTCAAAGCGTCCTACTTCATAGGGTAGTTGTTGTTCTAAACACAGTCTTCCGACTTCCGCATGTGTTCTTTGTCTTGGGCCTCCCAAGTATCGGTAGTAGATACATGCCTTCCCTGCCTCTCGGCCTGACTGGCATATGGCAACCTCGCATTCCCAACCGGGTAGAGGACTTGTATCTCTTACAGGTTGTCTTGCTTCAGGCGCTATGGTTGGATTCATTTTGGGTACTGGATTGGTAGGTTGCGGTTGGATAGAGGCTCTAACTATTCTCTCTAGATGGTTTTCATGACGTACCCCCCGATGTATTGCTGGTCGGATTGGTCTTGCCAGAGGTAAGGGTTCCAGGACATCATCCACCATGTAATCCACTTGGTCATTTCTTTCAGCATTCTGATACCTTCTGCTTCTTCGTCGGATTTTGTGGGGTGAGGTGTCTACGACTTCGCCTGGGGTGAATTCTACATGCTTGGCCATATGGGCATTATGCAGTGCTTCTACGCCGAGGCGCTTTTCGTCAAAGCAGACGCTTTGAGTCTCTATGATATACTTCCCATCGTCCGGTGTCCATACACGGTAGCCTCTAGTTGAAAAAGCATACCCAACTAGAATGCCTAATTTCGAACGGGGCTGCAGTTTTGTTGTAGATTGCCTCTCATTATAGACAAAACATAGTGAGCCTAGACGCTTAAAGTGTCCTACACTCGGTTGTTGATTCAAATACAATTTGTCGGGCACTTCTTCTTGAATTCCAGCATGAGAGGTCTTGTTCTTTAAATATGCGGCAGTCATGAGCATCTCCACCCGCCATTCTCCAGATAACTTGCTGTCGATTAGTAGTGTTCGAACTGTATCTAGCAAAGTCCGGTTTAGACGCTCAGCCACTCCATTCATCTGTGGGCTGTAGACATTAGTGCGCTCAGTCTGTATCCCAAGTCTATCAAGTTCGTCCTTAAAGTAGTTAGCACAATATTCCATTCCATTATCGCTTCGTATATGTCAGAGCTTCCTGCCTGTCTGTCGTTCAGCCTTTGCCAGGAACATCTTGAACTTGGTGAATGCTTCACTCTTAGCTCGCATCGGGTATACAAAGCACTTTCTGGAAAAATCATCGATAAATGAGATGAAGTATCTCAATTCACCACACGAATCCACGGGGGCTGGTCCCCAAACATCGGTGTAAACGAGGTCTAAGGGAGCACTGGTACTTCGCTCATCTACAGTCACATGCCGTGCACGGGTAGATTTGCCGAGCTGACAAGCATCACAAATCTTCATGTCTCCAGACAGATGTTGAATGCCTTGTACCTTCTGATTTGCAGAAGACTGTAGTCTTCTGCGATCACGTCCTCGGCCAGATTGCTGGTAACCCATGGTCATTGCTTCTGTGGATGCCTCGTCTCTTGTCGGTGGGTGAAGAGTTGGATATCGTCGCTTGAATTCGCTCAGCAAGCTGTCTTTTATGGTTAGAGGCTTAAAATTGGCATCTCCCAGGGCGTATAATCAGAACTCTCAACAATTGAATCCCACTCAGACGGCAAGCCGCAGGTCATCTGGTATACTTGTTCCTCTTCATCGATTGTCTTTCCAGCTTTCGCCAGATCGGTCACAGCGTTTTGTACCCTAGCAAGATATTTGGCCATAGATTCTTTCGGTTGCATGTGCATAAGCACAAATTCTTTGCGCAGGTGACCAATGCGCGCTCTTGACTTCGGCTCAAATAACGATGCCAGGGCATTCCAAGCTTCCATGGCTGTTGTACAGGTCCGAATCAATGTCTTCAGGTCCACTTCTAGACCTAGGGCAATTGTAGCTAGGGCTCTGGATTGTCTAAATGGAAACTGCATTGTGACTGCGGGGTGATCCTCTTCTTCTTCTTGTGTAGGTGCTGACTCTGGTGACTTCTCATCAAGATTCCAAGATCTGTAATTGCGATCATTCAATCGGGGAAAACGTAAAGAAATACCACTGGATTGATTTCCATCCATCATGGCTAATCAATGGTGTAATTCCACAAAGTCTGTCCACACTCGTCACACTTATGAGTTGTCTTACCCCAGAAGGGTTTGTTTATTCTATT
>JAHWFP010267487.1:5733-69339 GCA_023313725.1 Lithobius niger | reverse complement strand
TGGTGGTGAAAGCAAAATGGAGGCTAAAACGAACATATTAGCACATACAGCATACATGGTCAATTATCAGAATAAGTGGGCTGCGATTGGCTGATGTGCCAAAATACCTCTTTTCTATTGGCTAAAAAAAACCGATGGAGATACTTAGTTACATTTACTGCAGTTACAGCAAATTGCATTGCAGTACTGCATTACAGTACCGTAATCTGATATTCCTGATGAAAACACCCCTCGTACCTACTTTAATAAGTATTGATAATTCTTCTCAGTCACTCGTTGTATTCTCGAACTGATAAAAACACCTTGCAAAAGCACTCAGTGTTTTTATCAGTTCAGAATGCAACGTGTGAAGGAGAAAAATTATCAGTACTAAACCAGTCTCTTATGGTATTATTACTAGTAAACCACCATCTAGGCTATTGGGGCAAATATGCGCAACCAAACGGGTTTGGAATTCTCTTGAGGTAGACAACGCTATGTAATGTAACTGAAAAGAAAATAAATTAAGAAAGGGTGTGGGGTGGAGCTAAAATACGAAACCAAGAAGGAAGAAAAAAGACGAAATCAACTTGTTTTCAACTTGTACATAAAAAAAAAAACACCAGGTGATATGGAGAATGAAGAATTAATATGCACAGCGTATAATTACACGCAGGTGAGTGCCAAAGAAGAAAAATAAAATAAACATTAACGAGCCATTATAAGAATAGTAGTCACAATAGACTGTCAGCGTAGATTTACGTCTACGGCAAATAAATGTAAAATGATGTCAAGACCACAGTTGAAGGTTGTTTGGAACGTGCTGGAAATCTGGCACCTGTCGGACCAAATTGCTCAAGCGTGCCGCGCGACAGTAGCAATCATAATTACCATTTTTTGTGCAACTGCAATAATTGTTGTGCAATTGGCACTTGGAAAACTGAGAAAAAAACGGAAATGGTGCGTGCTTTGTGGTCGTTTTGCAAAACGGCGTTTGAATCTTGGTAAACTAATCACGGAAAGGAAAGCGTTAGTGTTTAGAAAACAATGGGATACGAGTAAATGCGACGAACAATGTCGTGCAGGTGTTGGTCGCCACCTGTCACTATCTAATTGCTCGAACACCAAAAATACAAAACAAATGACAACTGCTGATTACAGCTATTTATACCAGTTACTAGAGAGTTGTAATATAAACACGAAATCAGGGTATTAGGAATCGATGTTCATTTTGAGAACACTAAAGTAGCAGAGACAGCCGATTTGAACACTGTTCAGCTGATAAACAATAGGTCATCTTACCCAAAGTAAAATCCAAAGTTCTCCAGAAATGGTACAAACATTTGCCGCCCTCTTCCTCCAAAGTTGAAAAAATACGCCGTTATTCGAAACAAAAGGCCAAACTCATTCTATTCTGTTTTTGATGGTCCCAGTGACTCTGGTCCCGGTGAATTCTTTGAAAACTAGGCCTTAATTTGTTGAAGTGAACCTAACAGACTAATCAAACTTAACCTATAACCTAACCAAACCTGATCTAACCAATCAACTCCAAACTAATTAAAGTTTGTTTAAATACTACGCTTTTTTTTTTTGCCGGGATTCATACTCGCTGAGCTGCGGCCCCGGCAACGCGCCTAAGATAGACTTTAGACAGTTACAGCCCAACTGGGACTGGAGGCAGTCGATATTTGTTTCTTGTCTTGTATCTTTTGGGGAAACCGTTAGAAACACTCGCAGACAAATTATAAGATGTGCAGCCAACAACAAAACTGCACAACAATGTTCGGTTACTATTCTTGAATCCTTCAATTCAATTCAATTTTTATTAAGAGAGAATGTAAGTCCCAACGCTATGCTCTCTACTCTACACCTTAACTAGCTTACACTACCCTTTATAATATTTTAACACAATATTAATAAAATTGATTTAGCCACTAGAAAGTGGTAAGGATTTAGAAGGGACGCAAGCACGCTAAAACCAATCTTGGTAAAGTGAGGGGTTTGGAATTTGAAAAGCTGTGAAAAGAGGACTAACGCTATGCCAGAAAAGAAACAACCAAAAAACAATGTAACCAAGAAGCCGTGTAAAGGATTTCATCTATTATGTGGAAGCGTGTTCAGGCTCTTTAGAAACCGATTAAGTGACGCTAGGTATAGGTTTTAGAGGCATATCGGTTATCGACGACAAAATATTGAAGGTAGGGGGGGGGGGGCGTAGTGGGAAAGAAGGGGCATAAATCCCCGACTCACAATTTTGAAAACATTTTATTTGTTTCGTTTCGCCGCCTGATGTTTCCGACTGAGGTCCGTTTGACCCGTATTTCCGGCCTTCGAAGAGGCCGAGATAATGTCAAGAATGTGCCAGAATAGGTCACATAGCTGCTGAAGGAGGCTGATAGTGTCTCACCCTATCCTGGTTGTCACTGACTAGTAGGGACTTCGCCAGTATTCCGTCACCGACCAGGTCAGCAAGTAAAAGGTGTAAAACTATACAGGCATTTACACATAAACGAGTCGATGTAAACAATCTATAATTAATATGGAAATCAGCCAACGGAGAAAATCAAACACTACAAGTATCACAGTTCAGTAAGTGCCCTTTGTTCACTTACGCTTCGTTCTTGTCACGTGATCCGGATTCGAAATGGTGACCCAGCCGTTCCCTAAATCATAACGTATCACTTTTCTGAGGTTACCCACTTGTCCACAGGCGTAAAGATGCTCACTGAACCCTTCATTAAGGCCACAACCGTAGCCAGTGCTCCATTCGACCGAAAGTGCTCGGCCCAAGGGCAATGGAGAAGGCATATCCAAAAAGATGTATATCAGTGATCAGCAAGTGGTAAAAAAAAAAAAACACACACATTGGATTTTTTAATGCAACACCCATGTTAAAAAAACCACGAATTCAGAAAAAGTCGAATGTAACTTCAAAATCAGTAGTAGCCCTCTTTTTTTGGGGTGAAGTAGATGCATGTATACGTCAATTTTTTTCGGAGGTGGAAGGGGGTGGTTGGGGCTACTTACTGTAAAACTCAATACATCACAGATTTGGAAATTTCCTGTTACAATACAATACACATATCGACTTATCACACCAAATCTTGAGCAAATTTGATAACATTAATTTTTTTGACGTTTGTGTTTTACATTGCTCATTGAAAGTGTAACAGCCAATTTTTACTGTTTAAACTGAAGGGAAACGTATGATCAAGCTCAAATTCGCCGAAGCGTGTTCGAAAATTGCTTTACATGGAAAAATAGGACAATTTAAAAGAGAGACCCACAAAAAAAAAATACGTGAGGTACGATTATTGTGGTTGATTATTGTTAACGCCGTTTAGCCTGGAGGTTATTTGGCACTTGTCACGTGATCATAATAACCCCAAGGAGAAGAAAGGAAGAAAAAAAATCACGACAAAAAAATTTGTTGAACTTCAAACGACTGCCCCGTTAAAAAAATAAATAAAAATAAAAACTGCGAATCACAACAACGCTTGTTCAAAAAAAGAAACTGAATCCCGGTGTTTGTTTGCGTTTTGTGTAGAAATTAAGAGACGTGTTGGTGGTGGGACGGAACGCCGTAAGAAAAGACCAAAGACCTTTGATAAAGACTGCGAGTTCAGTGTGCGCCGTGCATGCCGTGCTTGACTGCGCACACCACGCCACCTACCTACAGGGTGGTTTGTTGCAATCGTCGGATGTACTTACTTCCCAGCGTAATCCAAGACTTGGAGTTGAATTGGCTGTAATCGCAGATGCTTTCGTTGTATTGGACTCCAGGATACTGACCTGCGAAAAATAAAGAAGGGGAAAAAATGTTTTGAAAAGACTTTGTAACATCCCTTTCGCTGAAACAAAAGATTTGGTATAACGATTCTTTTGAGTGCGAGTGTAATGATGTGATCGCCGCGTAAACGTTGAGAAATCTTTTTTGAGATTTTAAATATCGCGGATTTAACGATTCGGTCGACGGGATGCGGAGGTTTTTCTATGCGGAGAACCACGAGATACGATCGGCGTGCTCCACGTGCGTGAATTGTAGAACAATACCTACTAAATAAATTTGGCAGTACGACGTTTTACGCTCTCATCGAACGCGGGCAATATCAAGCTTCCTAATCTACTTTCTCTGAATATTCCCTTGGTTAATAAAGCATTTCGAAACTAATTATTTTCACTTGAACGCCTTAGTGTGAAATTACGGTGTTCTTATTGGCATCCTCTTCATTTAAGAATGCAAGTTGGTCTGTCTTCGCACGCTCTACGGTCGCAGAGTTTAGAAAAAAAAAAAGCGGCAGCAGCGACTACCTACTCGCAACCGTTTTTCTGTACACTTCCACTACCGCCACTTTTTCAACAAATATGTTGAGGGGCACACCTCTATATCAAGCATGCAACAGCGGTCTCTGTCATATAATCAAAAGTATATAAAACCAGACAACAACAATTGTGTGTCCATAATTTGCTTTTGATATAATCTAAAAGTAGTAATTATCACAATTACCGGTTTAAATGTCTTAAGCTTTTAGGCCTAATTTTTACGTGAAGTTTAAATTTCGTAAATAGCAGCTAATGGAGAATTGGGTGTCGAGAGTGTTTTTATTTTTATTTTTTGTAAATGAAGTCAATGTGTGTCGTTAACGAAAGCTTGTTGTTTTTTTGGTTACGTGTCTTCCTGTAGTGGTTAAATGCGACACTCAACTGTTATTATCTCATTGAGTTAAGTCGAGAAAGCTATGAGAAAGCAACGATGTTTTAAATTGCTGTGTTTTTTTGAAGTCCACTTGACTCCCACTGAAAAAAATGCGACGGGCGGACGGACAACCCTGTTTCGGCTGTACAGAAGACTAAAACTTGTATCGTATTATTTCTATTTCTACGGTTTAGCGCCATCTCTTGGCATGGAAATCTAACTAAATGTTAAAAAATAAAATTACAAACGTCTGTAATTGCGTAAAACCTTCTGTTCAACGAATGCAGTTAATCTTAACGTTTACGAATAAACAAATTATCACCGGGAAAAGCTAAGAACGACTAGTGAGCAACAATCAGTACCTTCCTAAAGTACCGAACAGAAAGAACCAAACGCACCACTGTTGGTGACAGTTCAGCTCATTCCCTACTATAGCCGTGTTGGTGTGGCTTGCTTATACGTCAATCATCGTCATCAATGAATCGGTTTCCGGTACCTCGCGCATGCTCAAAAGCTTCACCACTGGCAACCACCTCCCCGAGATGGTTTGCAATTTGGCATTGCTCGCGCCTGGATACATCCATTAGCCTAGCCTGGTCCACTCAATTGGCGACGTCTGGTCACGTTAAAGGTATGACGCAACGAGTGCTCCGTTGGGCTTGTTGATTTTGCTGAACTGTGATTGCAGTTTCGGAAGGTACTAAACGGCTGACGTAACGTTACTGCGCATGCGCGATGTGAAGTTTGGAGTCAAACTGTCTCTAACAGTGGTGCGTTCTGTTCGCTCTGTTCGGTGGGTTAGGAAGGTACTGAATAATGACGAAAAAAATCACATCTGGAAATTGAACCCGATTCTTTGGATTGGGCCACAGTGCACCAGAACCACTTACCATTATGCCAACTGGACATTATCACGGTGTATCTATCAATTAATACTGTCGTGTAAGCTATAATATATTGGTCTAACTTCGAAATAGAGGCCCAGAGGTGGTAGTACATTGTCCCCTACCCCCTCCTCGTATTAAAAAAGCGCAGTTTTAGCCACACAAGGTGACATCCCAATGAAGGCTCTCATTCATAAAAAAAATGCAGTTTTGCAACACAAGGCAAAACCTATTGGAGGTTGCTCCCCCCCCCCCTCCTTTCATAAAAAGAGAATTCAGTTTTGGGCACACAAGACGAGAGTCCAGTGGAACTTCACCCCCCCTCCCCTTCGAAGAAAAAAATGCAGCTTATGGCACACAAGGCGTGAAATTAGTGGCCTCCCCTCACATACAAAAACAATTAAAATTGTGCCACACAAGGCACAACTTTCAAGGGACTGTAGTACTAACTTAAAACAAAACATACGTTTTTTTTCTGAAATTTTGAGGTTGCAAAAAATTGTTAATAGGGGCAATTGGGCGGGGGGGGGAGGTACCCAAAGTCATTGGGCCCGGAGGCGGTTGCCTCCTCTGCCTCAATCAAGGCCCGCTGAGATAGTAGCTGTGAGCACAGCTACTATCTCAGTGGGCCTTGGCCTCACTGTAGTGTTACGCCATTGGTCTAATGTATTGGGTGGACGTCGAATACAAAGATCTGGGTTCGAATCCGCCGGATTCAGGATGACGTGTTAATTTTACTGCTGCTCGTTCACAACGTTGAATCGCATGCAACTCTTCCGTTATGACTAGTATTTTCAGCTAATATTGTTTCTTCCGTTCGGAAATGTAAAATCGGACCTAGCATTAACACACAAATGTACGTCAACAAAATTGCCCACCAGAACAAAGCAAGTCTCGTCCGTCGAGAAATAGATGCTTGCTCTAGGTCCGGAACGGGAGCGAAGCCAGAACTGTTTTTTTTTCTTCTGCCTTCCGAACAGGCGCCCCCCCCCCCCCCCCCCACCTCCTCAAGTGCCAATGCCATGACAAATTTAGAGCAATTATTTCCGCTATCTTCCACCAGTTCTGCTACAAGGTAGTCGTCAGCCCAGTCGGCAAAACCACACATACACACAAAACGAAGACAAAAAAAAACAAAAAACTACTACTTGGTTCAAGGTTAAAAACTTGCATCATCGTCGGCTCGGTTCACCAATTTATATCATCGTTTTCTCGTGCTTTGCACACAGAGAGCTTTCCGCTTCTTTAAAGACCAAGAAAGCATAAAGCGCGTGACCCTTCTGCCCTCTCCTCCCCCCTCACCCGAACACCTCTCCCCTCTCCTTCAATATTATCGCAAAACGCAAACTTTCACGCCCACATACGAACGCAGGAGATCGCGTGTAATGTGATGCAAACTGAAATAACACATGAAAAAGCCAAACGATTGTCTACAAAACAAAAACACTATACACATTTTCGCGTTCGACGAGGACAGCACTCGCCACGGTTAATTTGTGCGCTACGAAAATGCACCCACCTTAGCACATGGGGGGAAAAATGCTGACTTGTGCGTGTTTATTAGCATAATAAGTAACGCTTTTGGTTTATAGATCAGCAGAGTCGGCGACACGGTTGGGAGGGAGGGGCGGGGCAATTTGTACCTAGTCCGGACTCCGGAGAATTTCCGAGTCCAGGAAATTTCGACTGGAGCGTTCTTCGCATACTCCCGGACCTATACTTATTAAAGGTACATTCCTCCAACCGCCATTTTTCTCGATCCTCCATGTCAAGTGCGGCCCCAAAGTTCTATACACTTACCGTTAGGCAATCCCTTGCTAAAAATCCGTGTTAAAATGTGGCGTATACGAGATTTTCTGTTAAATATCGGGAACTATTTTAATAGCATCCTCCGATTACATGATCCTTGACGTTTCATCTGTGTGTGCATGCACTAATTTTTAATCGTTTGCTAATAATTACCATGAGATCAAAAATCTAAATGAGTAATGTCGTAAAATTAAAATTATTTATGCCAATAGATCGCCGAAGAAATATTATAAGATACTCGCCTAAAAAATTTTAAATTGTGAAGTTAAAATACGAAAATCATTCCCGTTTACGACGACACAATTTTTTCATTCATGCTGTTTCGTCTACTACGCCCAAGGCCAACTGAGATAGTAGCCGAGTTCCTCGCTGTAATAACGCAGCTACTATCTTAGTTGGCCTTGTATTACTACGCACAGTATCGCGAAACGGTGCGAAGGTAACATGCGAGGATGGCGATTTGCGTGTGGCTGTTATAAAGCAGGCCGAATGTACCTTTAAAAAGGCAAGTTACTCCTAAACGAGGCAAGAAAATTTCTCATAACATGTCAGCCATGCCCTATATCTTTCAATTAATTCAGTTCTCACATCATTTTTAATTACACTATGGAAGCCATTGTATCCAAAGCGCGCATCTCATATGCAATTAAAAATTCAATATGCAGTTGAAACGAATTTAATTAAACAAAACCAACAAACTAGGTTAAGCTGAGAAATCATTGTGCAATCAAAGGTGGAGGGGGGGGGGGGCATCAGCATTTCGGATTTACAACTGCTTTTTAAATCATTAGCAATGCTGCGCCAATACGGATACTGGATCGGTTCGGTTGCCGATATTTGTGGTACCGATATCGGATGGGTTTGGTACAGTTTCGGCAACTTTCGCTGAAATATCGATAGCTCGGGAATCGTTCGAGATTATGACATGCAGTTTGCGGCGTTTTGCTCAGGAAATCACGGACTATCTTCCTAGCTACCATGTAATTGTTGGTTACTATTTCAATTTTTTTAAAATTTTAATAATTATTGTACTTTCGAAGTAAACAACCACTGATAAAACAATTTTTAAAACCTGATCGGTATCGGTATTGGTGGATAAAGTTGGTATCGACGCAGCTGTAAAACTTCCGAGTAGGGCATAGTGCACGAGTAAACAAAACATAAATTGGGCTATTGCATCACGAACTTAGGCAGTAACGAATGTAGGCCGTTCCTACATTCGTTCTGTGCGTCGCCCAACGTAAGCAAAAGGGAGAAAGTTTTTTGCGAAACAGAAGTTGTGTTGTTGCTGTAAGTAATTGATGTTGTTGTCGTCACAATCCGGAATACGGCACGTCACCGTTTATGCTCGAATGTAGCTACAACGTTTGAGCTCGCAAAATCTAATGTTACGTCTGAAGCGCTGAATATATTCCCAAAATTAAAATAGGAAATCCCCTAGTCGCTACCGATTTTTAAAATGGAATTTTACAGGATTTTCAGACAACCAAGGAGCAACTTTTAGTAAAGGGGCACAGTAACTTTCAGTGGACATTTTTCTGGGGATGCTTTTTTTAATTTTACTCTTTTTTTTCCCCCTTTCTGCCCCTTCTTTATATAACCTTCCCTCCCTTTTTTAGGCCTGTAAGCCTTTTCTCAGGCCCCCACCAGTAAACAGGGCATTTTTTATTTTACAGAAAGGCCATTTTGCGAAATGAGGAGGGGCACTTTCCCCTGTGCACGTCCTTGATTTTAAGCAACGGGTTGATGATTAGCAGCTAAAAATTAAGATCGGCATTTAAAATTAAAATCTGTAAATTTAATGCAGATGCCTAAATTTAAAGGGGAAAACAGTTTTATTCTTTCATTATTTTCAAGCTCAATTCGAAAGAAATCTTATATTAAGACGAGACCACGTCGATAGAGCATCTGAGCAAGCAGTATGTCTTATTATTAACATCATACCTATAGGCATGTATATAACCAGGCCTACCGTATAATTGTGTTCTAAAGTTTACAATGAGTCGGACCAAGTGAGAGATGGTATAATTCATTAGCTAATTCTTTTCTATGTTCACAGGCATGACAACCACATGATTTAAGCCCAGTACTGCGCGCAGCAGTGTTTTGCTGCTTGCTTTGTCACAAGCTTTCAACCACAACAATACAAAACGGCTAATGTTGCGGGGCGCATCACAGAAAAACACACATACAGACTAAAATAGACAAACTATCGCAATAAAGGCTGAATTTGTTTGTTACCGTAAGCAAACAAACAGTACCTTCCTAAAGCACCGAACAGAACGAACCAAACGCACCACTGTTGGTGACAGTTCAGCTCATTCCCTACTAAAGCCGTGTTGATGTGGCTTGCCTACGTCGCCTGGTCCAATCAACTAGCCACGTCTGGTCGCGTTAAAGGTATGACGTAACGAGTGCTCTGTTGAGCTTGTTGATTTCGCTGAGCTGTGATTGCAATTTCGGAAGGTACTAAACGGCTGACGCAACGTTACTGCGCACGCGCGACGTTAAGGTTGGAGCCAAACTGTCTCTAACAGTGGTGCGTTCTGTTCGCTCTGTTCGGTCGTTTAGGAAGGTACTGAAGCTCCCGCGTTGGATAGTGAAAACGCACAAGCAAAAAAAAAAAAAAAAATGTAAATACGCACAGGAAATTACACATTAATCAGGAAATTACAGTACGCGCCAAACGGGTACAAACAATCGGGCCTAAACGCCATGTCCAGTTTTTACGAGCGCGCTATTCATGAGTTCACGAATGCGAAGTTCCGATCACGGATCTATATTTTTTCCTCTCTCTTTTCGGTCTTCAAATCTGGACTGCCCAATTGTAATAATACCGGTTTTATATCGTGACGAATCGCGGGAAAGGGATGGTTGTTTGTTTCGCGATTAATAGGCAAGGCACCGAGAGAGTTCGCAGTTACAGTACTTATAATAGGCGCTACGCACTCATATCGCTTATAATTTATACCAAGCAAGAAGAAAAGAAAACACTTACCCATCTGGAATTCGAGGATGTGATTACTACGATGTGCCAATTCAATACACGTATACAGTTCGTCTCCGCTGCAACAGAGACAAATAGAAAAAAAACATGACTTCCATGGCTAAAAAAATAGATGCGGTTCGAATCGGCGGCGCTACAATCGTTAAAAGGACATGCCGTCTCTATTTTCGTGCATCATGCGCATATATATATGTTTTGGAACACTTGCGTACGTTTGAGTGAATGTAACGAAACCGTCTCGTGCATGGAAAAAATACAAGCAAATAAAAGTGTTTGCAAATGTTTAGACTTAAAAACTGTGCAAAACTGAGCCGTACAGGCAAGCCATTACGGAGGTAGGGACCTTTTAGGCAGGCAAGATTAGAGGTGTAACGTGTAAACCTGTATTTGAGCAACTGTCTCTTAAAGCTATTTTCTAATCCAAAATGTCAATATGGCGGTGGTTTTTGGATCGATTCGTAGTGAAGCAATTGACAATACCAGGACAGAATTGACTGTGGAATAGACATTAGTAAAGGATAGCTCCCAACACAAAACTTGTTAAGGATTCCTGCCAAGGTTTTTTGTCCGTTCGCAGTCATGGCAGGCCTTTAAACGCCAAGCTCTTTCCCCCAAGTTAATCTCACGCAATAATAGTAAGTTCGAAGAATGAAACTGTGCAGTTTTCAAGTATTTCGTTTGAGACATTAGTCGGTGGGATTGACTTGGCGAAAGAGCTCAGTTTGATATCACGACATCGAAGGGCTGAAAAGCTTGGCGGTAATCCTTAACAAAAATCGAGTTTACGGTTCTTTTTTTTTTTTTTTGGGTGGGGGGGATTTGATACGTTTCTATTTCAGTTGATTATTGAAGCAAAATGCTGTAACTCTGCCCTTAAAGTTTAAGATCAATGCTGGTCACACCTTTTTTGTCAACAAGAAAATGTTAAGCTGCGTCCGTCACTAATAGTGAATTTGATGCTATTGATGAATTTCATGCGACCAAAATCTCCCGATCAAACGAATTTCAACTTTTTCTGTCGCATTATTATTTTACCTTTGGGAAATCAGCCAAACGGCTTTAGCTGTCTAGTGTCATCATGTCTAGTGGTCACCAGAGATGTCAGGAAGGATAAAAGTTGAGGGGTGTAAACCATAATTTTACCGACATAATTTTCCATCTAGCCAACAAATTATGTAATTTTTTCCAATTGATTTGTCGACTGACCAAAAATTATGTAATTTTGCCAACTGTTTTACCCACTGGCCAAAAATTGCCCCCCCCCCCCCCCCATAAAAACGTCCTTGGTGGTCGCCATTTTATTTGATTAGGACAGACGTTAATGTTATCGTTGAGTCTTGGCGGGCGACACACTAGCGTGCGCCTTAATGACGACATGTTAGTTCCAGATGGGCGGCGCTGCAATCGTTAAGGCGAGCTAGAATATGGAGAAATATCAGGTGTAATACGTCTGCACGTAGTTCATTTACTGGCCACCTCAAGTTTTTATAGTGCTACACGGCGGCGCTACAATCGTTGAGGTAAGCTACCCCACTTTCAGCTCAACGGGATGAATATAGTTCATTTATTGACCATCTAAAATTTTTATAGTACTACGCGATGGCGCTAGTGTCAAAGGTGCTCTTCAACAAATGCTACAAGTTTGCAACCCCGTGAAGTTGATAAGTTCGGGGAAGAAAAAATGGCCTGCTTCGGGCGAGAGGAGTAATTGCGGGAGAATGGTTCACAGACGAGTCGAAATGAGACGTGCAGGATGGGGGGGGGGGGGGGGGGGGGGGTGAGAGGTAATGTGGCCAAACCTTAGTTTTTGCCGTCATCGAACCGTTCAAGTTGCTTGTCAAAGTGCGAGACGGCTGGCTGAACAAGTCGAAACACGAAGCCAGCCGAATGTATAACTATGTAGCGTTACTGAAAACCAGAATCCTCCAAATCCATCAAGGATGCGAGATCTTCACATGGGGTAAAGTCCGAAGACACGCCAAGCGCTAACTTCAGACACATATAGAGCAGTGACACGACGTCGTATTATTGTATATAACTCAATGCTGGAGCCTTAATGGGTTAGCTGCAAGGGGCACTGCAGAGAGAAACAGAAGGGCGTCATACTGAAGCCGACGCCGTGAAGAGTGATTTCTTAGACCTAAAACGCGCGATTTTTGTTGTTGGCGAAAACAACGTTATTTTAAGCCTAAGAAAACCGCTCTTCCGTTGTTTTTCCCTCCATTTTTATGTAGTGCACCTTGTAGTTATGCCCTCCAAAACCCATACTGGTGCCAATATGGCGGCGAATGGCACTGCTCTATAAGATTCAGGCGCAGGATGTGATAAACGTCAACAGTAAATAATTTCTGTCGTGTGTCGAGTTTCCTTTGATATTGTCGCTTTGGTTAGTGACATAAGTTGTCTTGGCCCGAATTTCACCTCGTAGAGCACGAGTTTCGTGCGAGGACTCATGACGCCTGACACCTGCCGTGTCTTGCGTCATCGTTGGCCGCCACCTTTGTCAGCAAAGCATCATCATGCCTCTCGTTTCTTCCTTAGTCCTCCAGGCCCCTGTCATGTCCCACGTGAAATGTCGTGGTGAGACTCAGCGTATAGACTCGAAATCTTACTGCCTTGAAGTTAGTTTTGATTCAAGCTGACGGCTAAAGTTCCGTTTCCATGCTTACGCCTTAGGACGCCATCACCAAGTTATTCTGTGACGGCATTTGGTGAAACACGTGTAGTTTCTACCCTCCATCATAGATCAAGTACGGAAGATAACATTTTCAGGAAGTGCCTGAACTATCGCTGGCTATTTTCGTTATAAGAGAAAAGTAAACAAAACAGCGAAATTATATACGGTACTAAAAATACCCCAAGATTCGATAGCCCTTATTATGAAATTAAATCTCATTGACTTAACCTTGAATCGAACCAACGAACTCAAGATCACTATGCAGACGGCCTGTCATGGTATAGTGTATGATTTTACGTTGTTCTGCTATTATTTCTTTTTTCCGATTTGTGTTTATTGATTTAAGTATTGATTTGGGCCATTTTTATTGCCTTTCCATTAAAATTGGGTATTTATTCGCCGACAGAGAACCTTAGAATCGACTGTGGTGGTGTCATCTAGAATGTGACGTCATTAAAACTTGCAACAAGAATGCGCAAGTGAAGGAATACACAAGCTTGCAACAAGTTTTTTTTTTTTATTAATTTCTTTGCGCCTTAATCAGTCAAAGCAATGTAATGCTTATGTGGCTGAACCGGCTCAATTTTGAACATTCCCAGACTTTTTTGAGAGAAGAAATATCTGGTAAAGGGAGGAGGCAACCCGGGGATTTGAACCGGAGACCTCCGATCATCGTAGGTCCCGAAAGATTGTCCAGAATAGTTCCCACAGCCGCTGAAGGAGCACAGTAGCGTCTCACGCTACCCTGGATGGCAAGTGAAGGAATGCACAAGACCAAACAGAGTTACGCCTACGTAACTAACTGTGAAAATCGGCTACATCATCAGACATCTGAGAGCAGGCTCTTAGACCGCCCGCGCACTGAGCGACTTGGCCGCGCGGCCAGGTTGCTGCAGCCAATGAAAATGATTAATGCGTGGTTTTCCATAAACGGTAAGCATTCTCATTGGCTGCAGCGACCTGTCCGCGGAATGGTGGAACGAACAACAAAGGAAGTCCCAACAGATTTTTAAAGATTTTTCGTTGGCATGGTAACAACGCTACCGGCAACTAAATCTGACGTCGTTTGAGTAAATGCTTGCAAGTTGCAATTTATAATCCTTGAAAATAAGATAAAAAATTTATCCTGACGAAAAAATTTTCCAATTTGCTTCTGAACTCACATTATTGACTGTTTTCGTTGCGAGCCGGCAGAGCTAAGACAGCCGCCATGTTGGAATTTCAGTTGCTTTCTAGCTTTTAGCCACTAGAATGCAATGGCGAGTCGTTACGTAAACGCGCCCTAACTACAGCAACATTTCCTCTACGTAGCCTTAATTGTGGGTTCGTAAGTCTTTATGTCGGAGAGATGGCCCCAAACTTGTGAGCACTGGAGTTGATTGGTTCGAGTCCTGATCCAGTCATATCAAGTAAATGCTTTCGAATTTTAGCTACCGTACTTTTTAGTGTAGGATTTTCTGTTATACTGTTTTTGTTCCCTTTTTTTTCCTGTTTGATTTAATTTATACCCATGTGTGCATATTGAATTAACTGTCTGGTTACTGTTTTGTTAACCAAAATTTAGCTTGCCTAAAACCCAACTTCCATTTAAGTCTTTGTAGAACGCAGAAGTAGCACACCTGGATTTGTGGGGTGCTAACTAGTTCTGAATCCAATCGCAGGCACGCTAAGTTATACACACGACCGAAGAATGCAGAACAATAGTTAAAGGTCTAATGGAGGTTTTTAAGAACCCAAACATGCAGCAACACACAAAAAAAAAACGTAAGTTACGAACAGAAATGGCGAAACTGCAGCGTCACTGTCTGTTTCTGAGATAAAGGGTTGAAAGATTTCTTTTGTTAGGTACCATAACATAATTAGACGTAAGTAAAACTCTGGTCTCATTTGGAGAAACGAATGGAAAACTATTTAATGCATGACTCTCACACCATTCTGGTATTTTTTTTTTTAATTCCTTGTCTTAAAGGTGCTTTTGTTCAAGTTGGCTTTCCTATATGTGACTCAGTTTTGCATTATTATAACCATGTTTTTGTTGTGTTGCGATGCATTCATGTCCATTTAAATGCTAAACCCACGATATTTATAAAACACTTTTATATGTTTTTCAGCTAAAAACTTTTCTAGGTGTGTCTAAAATGAGTTTTTTTTAAAAAATGTTTTTACAGTGCAAATCTGCCCCTCGTTTGAAATGTTGAAAACTGCAACACTGCTTGTCCGAATGGAACTCTGTGTACTATACCCTTCTGTTATTATGTAAACCTCCAATACTCATAATTGTCCTAACTGAACTCTGTACACGTAAAACTGCAACACTCCTTGCCGGAATGGAACTCTGCGTACCCTTGTGTTATTATATAAATCTCAACTCTCTGTCGTAACGAAACTCTGTATACCGTTATGTTATGTAAAATGGCTTACCATTGTGATCGGGCGTACACCCGGTAGCGGTCATGTCCTGATTTGTTGTCTCTTCCAATACATTTGATGGTGTGCGTCTTAAAGTTCTGATGGTCTTTGAAAGTGATGATGCTGCCTTCAACGGATAGGTGGTTCCAGGTGCCTTGTGACCATTCGGGAAAGCGACATTCCCTTGACATAACAAGGAATGGCCAGCGCGGAGGAATTGCTGAAAAATGGTTGAGGTATTTTTTTGTAAGAGCATGACAAAGAACAGCTTTCGGAATGAAAAAAGGTAATGCTTTTCTGTGAGCAATATATTTGTTACTTCTTTTACCTGCTTGGAGAGAGAAGGTTTCGTAACCAGATGTGGCATTGACTAGCTGAGTATTTGTGCACGTTGAATCGGGAGACAATGCCAACTGGATCTGCCCCGTTTCTTCGTTTTCTTGATACATCTATTATAGATATATTAAAAAGAAACTTTGCTTAGTTTAAACCTTGGTTAGTGTATCTTGTATTCTCATACGGTTACGCATTAATATCTATAACATAATATGCTTCTTTTGCGACGTACTCAGGGAGTAGACGATTGAATCCAAGAATTATCTTAAACCCAATTTACTCCTTACTGCATAGCTAGGGGTCTATGAACTGAGAACACATATTAGGCATTAAACTCAAGTTGGAGCTTGGTCTAATACTAGCAGAGTCCAGGGAAGACAACCTTTCGAGTCGTCTGCCCCACACCAAGTACCTTTCTGTTGTCCGGACCCTCGTATTTATAGGGGGGGGGGGGCGTACAATAGAAGTCGCCTGAGGCTTTACGTTGCTCAACAGCTAACAGGTGCGAGCTGGTCCTAACTGGTTTGAACAGGAGGGCTGGCTTGATACCCGGCTGTTGGCGTTCAGCCAAGTTCCGGTTTAGACGGAGGTTGACTGGATGCCAAGCAGCTTCTGTAACAGCAAGGTGCACCACGAGTGTTCACTCGTGTTGCGCCCTGATATGCGCAATTAGCGTGTTACACTTTTAAGTCACCTTGTGACATTGCTGTTCAGTTTTTTGATGCTAGGTGTCTCCACGTAGAATTGTGGGTTTAATTTGCATTGAGGTATAGTCCATCACGATTACAGTGAATAGCCGATCATCATGACAACCAATCGAAACGCAGGAAATTAAAACCACCGTGACACGTGGCGACATCTAGCATCAAAACCATCAACAACAACGCCGGAAGGTCAACTAAATGAAGCCTGAAGCATGCACTCCTGAACTAGCCACGAATAAATGCACATCAGCAGGGGTGATTGAGGGGCATCCTGCGATGTAGCTGACTGCAGGGTACTTTGAGACATTGTGGCGTATGGCACGCTGGGTTCAGCTAGTAGCCTATTGTATATTGCATTGAGACGTGCTTGTAATTAAAGAAGGCTTCGAGGAGGATGATACCCTCTGCCGGCTTTAGAGGTAGCTGAAGAGGGGCGTCACAACCTATGATAGAGGGACTGTGATCGAATGTAGTTCCCAACAACCCTGCTATCTTTTAACATATTACATGCTCCGTCTTCTCATAAGTGAAGTTCAGTCTGCTAACTCATAGTAATAATGAGAAATATCAGTTATGTATTAACTCCCGTTGCTTCCTTCTTTTGCCGTGAACCCCAAATTAAATGCCCGGCACACGTGTCCCTCGAATATGGCCTAATAAGGTTAGGTTACAACGAATCATCCCGAAACTTCTAGTCTCATGACTAATCCACGCAATTCCTTGTAATCACAAGGCATCGGGAGTGGCCTTAATGGCAGCTTAACAGTAACGGGACCCTAGGTAGCAGACCACAGTGCTGCATTATTCTGGTGGCTGAGCTGCGCCAAACTATCTGAAGAACGTGATATGGGTGGTGACATGAAACAGCATCCTGGCAAAGTGCCTCCAGGGCAGTGCAACAAGTTGACAGGGTCCTTCAACAGCTAGGGGATCTCTTCTGGGCAATATCTTGGCTCCTTGGGAGTTTCCCGGATTTCATTTGATTCATCTACACGAACGTGGGTTTGCTTTATAAACAGAAATAGTAAAAATTGCGAAAAATTGCGAAAAATGCAAAAAAATTTTGCCTGCATTAATATCGAGTGTGGAGGGTAAGAAGCTAATTACCTTGCGTAAATGTTTGCTTCATTTTTCACTAGTGAGAAAAGTTTAAAAATCTCTGGCACTCCTCAACCCCCCCCATATAAATTCGGTCTTGGATTAAAACAGGCTACGGCCAGGAGCATATGAAGTATACACGTCCGTATACGGGTTTATGTTCTGCTCAATCCCTACCACTGAGGTTACTGTTTGGTGATTAAAACGCCAGGCACAGAAGATCGAACCACAACAAATAAAATATACGTGGCCTTAGGTTCGTTTTGTCATTACCTGGTAGCCGTCTGAGCGTTCGGTTGTATAATGACCAGGTGTCTGAGACTTCGAAGGATGTCACAGGCGTATAACTTATAATCTTGCACCCATCAAAATTGGAAATCTCCCAGCTACCAGATTGCCGCTCGACCCAAAACGGAAGCAAAATACCCGAGGATAGTGTTCATCCCCTCCACATGTAATCTTTCTGATGTGCCCACTTTTTTGGCAGTTAATAAAAAAAAATGTAGTGAAGCAAAGACCTTGTTGGGTTGGGCCTTGAAATATAGTTGGGTGTAGAACCAGTTTGGCTCCCTGGGGTTGATTCTTTTGTGGTCTGGGTGCTTGGTTTCACTGCTATTGGGAAGGGCACGTCCAACACTTTGACGTCATACACCCCTCTTCTAATGACCAAAGAATGCCCTGAGGTACCACTTTGTTCCCGACTGTCCAGGTTGATTAGGTCGTTCCAGAACCTTCCCCCACCCTCTCCCGTGCGAGCAATGAAATACCCCCTGCGTGTTACTCTGGAGATCGAGTTATTTCAAGAGTGAATATATTAAATTTACTTTACCAACAGTTTTTATTGCAGCGTTGGTTTTTCTAGTTGATGCGAACTAGTGTCACACAGGACTCTATCCTTGGCCCTTACTTTTTATTGACAACTCTTTGCCTCCCTTAAACTGATTGCAATCAGTCGTACGCAAACGTGATGTTGGGGATAACGAGTTTCAAATTTGAAGGCTTTTTAGATCCATTTGTTTCCAACGTTTAAGTATTAAGTTTTCCATTGTATGTTTCCGTTGATTTGCCAAAGTTTTAACTCGATGATTTTTCCGTCCTACTGCTATTGTTCCAGCAAAACTCAATCATCCATGTATGTAAAGACAGTGAGTGACAGAAAATTGTAATTTTGAAGCCCTTTCACACCATAAAATTAAGAAATTGTCAATTTTTAAGAACTGAGAACTTTTCAAATACACGAGGATAAAGAACGTTTGAATGGTAAATAATTTTTTTATCATTAGAAAAATTGGTGAGACTGAATTATTTCGTGTTCCTGTGCTATTATGAGAAAGAATCTATCAAGTAATAGGGGAAGAATTTTGACACTTCATTATAATGGGCCTATGATTGATGACACAAACTTCAATAAAGTGAATCATGTGGTCATTAATTTTGATATTGAAGCAAATGACGGAAATTGAAGCGGAATTCAAGTCACCAGTCAGGTTTAAGAATAATAGGAAAGCCCCTTTAAATTACCTACAAAGAAACACCCGTCGTAGCACCCAGGGACTGCAGTGTTTCTTTACGTCCCCTTACTGCACTTCTGTTATAAGTTATCTCCACAACGAACGTAAAGTATAATTGAAATTTGATCAACTGTTGCAGTCACTGTTTGAGGAAATTTATCTCGCACAGACAATCTAGTTGTTAACAAAGTAATAACAATACTGGGTCAAAAACTGAATCCTGCGAGACACCTGAAGAACTCGGTGAGCAAGATTACACACGTTCTGGTTGACATGACAACGCAGCTACTCAATATAGGTTCAAGATAATTATAGGAATTTCAGTACTTACGGCGCATCGGTAGCTGGGTTGGGCAGCTAAAGAGTCGGGGTCACTTGGCTTCCCTTCCAGCAATGCCAGATATCTCTGGTTGCCTGGTCCCTCCCAGTCACCCAAACACTGGTAATGGTGTTCTGGAGAAAAATAATACCACAATAATAATTTTAAAATACTGTATGAGGAACAAAGACGGTACGGTTCATGTAGGCTGTAGATTTTGGGTTTAATTTTCTTACGAAATTTCAGAATGTAAACACACACACACGCATGCAAAGCAATAAAATGTTACAAAAACGTGTTACTACGTTCATATTACCAGACAGACAAATGGATTTTTTCCTCAATGCGTATGATTTCAAACACTTAACGGTTTTGTAGCCAAATCCATTAAAAAAAAATCTTAAAGCAACATACCGCCTGCCTTATAACCTTCCGCCTGTCTTACAACAACTATGCGCCGATCGCATCCGCGCATTACCCGTAGTCAAGGTCAACTGAGCCAGTAGCTTCGTTCCATGTTCCTCGCAGCGAAAAACGAAGCTACTACCTCAATTGGCATTGCGCCTAATAGACAAGCCGGCGTGAACGCATTAATTGTGTCGTCACAAACCGGAATGATTCTCGTAATTTAAAATGGCAATTTGTAGTTTTCTAGACTAGTGTCTTATAATTTTGCTTCGCCGATCTATTGGAATAATTAATTTTAATTTTTGTCGCATTAGTCTTTTAGATTTTTGATCTCATGGTAATTATTAGCAAATTAGTACATGCACACACAGATGAAACGTCATGGTTGTTGTAAGCGCGCAATGCATCATATACGTTCGGGACGAACATAAATAAAGTTCCCCTTATTCAACAGAAAATCTCCAAGACGCCACATTTAAAAACGTATTTTTAGCTAGGGATTGACTAACGGTAAGTAAATAAACTTTGGGGCCGTACTTGATGTGGATGATCGGGAAAAACGGCGTAGAGAAAAACATCCCTTTAATTCCGTGCTACAAATACATCATGCTGAGGGAGAGGGACAGACAAAGAAATGGAACAAGTGGTCCAAGTCCACCAAAGATTCGAAGTAAAATTTGGCAAAAACTAGACAAAAAAGCTTTTATTGCAACTATAAAAAATCTGAAAGTCATGCTTTTTAAACGTTTTAAGACATTAACATCGAAAGTGAGCTGTTTTACAGGGCTCCTATTGGATATCAAAGCGCCACCCTTTCCGCATTAGACCCGTTCAATTCTCGTACCTTATTTTAAATTTCAGTGTTTTTGTTCCCCTTCTACTACAGACGAACTACTGCGAAAGCATTTGCCCAGAAAGTTTTCATTAATCAAGAATGACAGCTAGAGGTTCGAAGGCGATCAGATACCGCCTTAATTCAAACATGAATAACCCTCCCCCCAACAAAATTTTTGTTTGCGCCACTGGCGTCTGGGACTAGGGCTTAAATAGAGCCCAACACGTCAGTGGCGACCACACAAATTTTGTTGGGGGGGGGGGGGGGGGGGAAGGTAAGGGCCAAAAATGTAGCTCATCCTAGCTTGATACGTACGTTCGTACAGTATAACCGGAAAGGCGACCATATGAAGGTCCCACCAAACCTATCGTCAGTATAATATGAGAGACTTAGGCTCGTATTCTGAACGCTGACTAAAACTGGAACTTGACTTGAAATGACGTCACACCTATTTAGTGCCATTCACCACCAGAACTTCTTTTGGATACATTTGAAGAAATCGGGTGGTGAATGGCACTAAATAGGTGTGACGTCTTTTCAAGTCAAGTTCGAGTTTTAGTCAGCGTTCAGAATACGGGCCTCAGGCTCCTTCACAGCTAAGGGATATATTCTGGACAAGCCCCTTGCCTTCATTAGCGGTTTTCCGGTTTGAATACTCGGGTTTGCCTCTCCATTTAGAAAATTATTTAAGTGTTTAAGATTGAGAAATGAGCCATCGTACGAGCGTTACTTTGTTTTCAGGTGAAGCCAGGCTTAAAGAAAAATACTTAAAGATAAAATAAAATAATTGTGTCATTCTTACCTTCGTCAGGGAAAGAGCACTGCTTGAATTTGGCGCTTAGGGAGAATCCATACGGGCAATTTGAGAATTCTCCGGTAGGTACGGTGCAAGAGCGTGTGCCATCGTGTCGAGCATACGTAAATTTGAATCGTCCATTAATGGGGCAGTAGGACTGTAACACCACGATCTCAGGGTTGGGCTTCTCTGAAAAGAAAAACGAACAGTGGTTTATAGTTAGGTGGGAATATACAGTGTTTTCCGACTAAACGAAGCTTTTTTACGTCAGTCATTCCCGGTATGCAAAACCTCAAATGCTGTGTTGCTAAATGCAGCAGCGAGGCGAGGCATAACCAATTTTTTTTGTGTTAGATAAGTTTGCTCATTTGCACTGCTAGAAGAGATTGAAAAATTACAAGAATTGTTACCAGTTGATTCTTTATGCCAACTTCTGTTTCCAGTCGAAGGGAGGGGAGGGGTGACCTTTTTGTTTAAAAAATATATTTTTGTAAAAAAAAAAGGAAAATGCCCTTTTTTCTTATTTGCACCGAAACGTTCTACCAGAGAAAGGGACTAAAGACCTAAAAAAAAGCCCAGGAAGGGAGCAAAAAGAGCTAAAAAAAAAATCCCCAGAAAAAAACCCAGCATGCCCTTTTACTAAAAGTTGCTTCTGCCCTCTCCGAAGTCTGTGCATGCTACTACAGTGGTTTCTAGGAATCATGTAAAAACTTCAAATTTTGTGTTATCTATAGATGGCAGTGGCTTGTTTCATATTGCCTTTCTAACACATAATTCAAAACGGACGGGATAAAAACGGGTTGATACTCTTTGCCGAAGTACGGCTCTAGCACATTAAAAAACAATCTCGGGCAACCCTAACAAGCATTAGAATATGAGGAAACTTCCTAGGGAATGATTAAAAAAAATTTTTCCTCATTTTTTAGCACAGCTGATGTGCTCAAATTACGGTTTCACAATGGCTTCCTCCATGCGATATTTGCTCACTTTTCAATAATTACGAACCAGAACTTGGCTTTTTAATTTTTTAATTGGTTTTGATACTGATATTAAAGGAAGGAAAAAAAGGTTTTTTTTATTGTGTTTTGATAGGCATGTAGATTACGTAACGAGCCGCAAGAGCGAGCATATTGTTAATGGCAGGGCTTTCTTGATGATGGCGAATTGAGGGAGGCTGTTTTCTTCGATAATAGCGCTTTAATGACGCGTAGGGGGCTGCCATTTTTCCTCTTGTTGGCCCGCACGAGATCGGCCACGCGCCGAAACGTTGTCTAATGAACACATGCACGCGCTATACTTTCTTCCGTCACGTGGCCAAAATGGCAGCGAGCGGCTGCATGCGGTGGAGCGCATAATTAGGCCTAACCTCATCAGAAGGATGTCGGCCCGATTGAGAAGATTTATCCTGTCCTAATCATAATCCTGGTTGAAAATTGGAAGGGAATACCTCTGTTTAAGGTGTTATGATGGAAAAAAAAAAATAACGAAAGTTAAGTTTCGTACAGTGAGCACTCTATGGTCTGTGACTACAGTGGCAGTGACTTCACCACCGGAAGTCATTTGTCAGGACTCTTGCAGAAAATTGGGCTCCATATATAAAACCAGACTGTTAGTTAGCGTGCGGTTATTTTGCAGTCATTTTGAAGTTCCTGATGGTTGGTCACAAGATAAAATAAGGGTTTTTTTTTTCTAGGTGAGTTGATTAAACAGTCTCAACCACCATATAAATTTTAGTTTATGCCTAAAATAAGGACTGACCAGGAAATTATAAATGGTTGATCGCACAGTCAGCTTCGTACAGCGAGTTGATTTTAAAACTGTCTCAGCCGCCATATCAATCATAGGCGTTTAGGCCTAAAATTAGGACTGACCAGGAAATTATAAATGGTTGATTGCACAGTGTGCTTCGTACAGCTATAGTTGATTAAACTGTCTCAGCCACCATATCAACCAAAGGCGTTTAGGTCTAAAATTAGGACTGGACAAGAAATTATAAATGATTGAGCTCACAGTGAGCTTCGTACAGCGAGTTGATTAAACTTTCTTGGTCACTATATCAACCAAAGGCGTTTAGGCCCTGTATTAGGATTGACCAGGAAATTATAGATGGTTGATCTCACAGTGAGATTTGTACAGCAAGTTGATGAAACCACCTCAGCCATCATATTAACCAAAGGCGTTTAGGCCTAAATTAGGCTGACCAGGAAATTATAAATGGTTGAGCTCACAGTGAGCTTCGTACAGCGAGTTGATTAAACTTTCTTGGTCACTATATCAACCAAAGGCGTTTAGGCCTAAAATTAGGACTGACCAGGAAATTATAAATGGTTGATTGCACAGTGTGCTTCGTACAGCTATAGTTGATTAAGTCTCAGCCACCATATCAACCAAAGACGTTTAGGTCTAAAATTAGGACTGGACAAGAAATTATAAATGATTGATCTCACAGTGTGCTTTGTACAGCAAAGTTGATTAAGCCGTCTCAGCAACCATATCAAGCAAAGGCGTTTAGGCCTAAAATTAGGCTGACCAGGAAATTATAAATGGTTGAGCTCACAGTGAGCTTCGTACAGCGAGTTGATTAAACTTTCTCGGTCACTACATCAACCAAAGGCGTTTAGGCCCTATATTAGGTTTGACCAGGAAATTATAGATGGTTGATCTCACAGTGAGCTTTGTACCAGGAATGTCATTGTTTCATTATGTAGGTGTCACACTATCGGCAGCACTGTTTGGAAAGCACCATAAAGACAAGCGAAAAATTAAAAATCATTGTACAATAGTGACGGAAATTGCCTCCAGGATCCAGCTACATGTATCGTTGGGAAATATTTTCGCTATTTGCGCTACGTAGGTAACGACAAGCAAAATTAACGACAAGGAAGTTTTAGAAATTCCCACTTGCACACAGAGTGCTACAAGTAGTAGTTTAACAGTAACTTCCTAAACCACCGAACAAAGCAAACAGAACGCACCACTGTTAGAGACAGTTTGGCTCCAAACTTCACGTTGCGCATGCGCAGTAACGTTGCGTCAGCCGTTTAGTACCTTCCGAACTGCAATCACAGCGCAGCAAAATCAACAAGCTCAACAGAGCACTTGTTACGTCATACCTTTAACGTGACCAGGCGTGGCTAATTGATAGGACCAGGCTGGGCTAATGGATGTAACTAGGCGCGAGCTGCCAAATTGCGAACTATCTCGGGGAGGTGGTTGTGGGTGGTTGCCAGCGGTGGAGCTTTTGCATATGCGCGAGGAACCGGAAACAGATTCATCGCTGACGATGGTTGACGTAAGCAAGCCACATCAACACGGCTATAGTAGGGATTAATGAGCTGAACTATCACCAACAGTGGTGCGTTTGTTTCGTTCTGTTTGGTGCTTTAAGAAGGTACTGGATATCAGGGCTGACCAGTGGGGGGAGCTTCTGTCCCTAGGCCCGTGCTTCAATGGGGCCCAGGCTAAAAAATGAAACGGCAAAATGGGCATTCAATGTTCAGTTGCACACAGGCCCTGGTTTACGACGTATCCTACGAGCCAGGATCTACTGACAGAACTGCACCTTGTGTTTTAACTGACATTAAAAGGTCAGTAAAAAAAAGGTCATAAGTTTATTAATCCCACAGAAACATGTCAAGGGTGCCGATAGAAAATCTGGAGCCATAGGCCCCATCAAACCTCTGAGCGGCCCTGGTCTAAATAATGTCATTGTTCCGTTATGTAGGTGGCACCACTACCCGCCACATCCGAACTCTGTTGGTGTTTACCTTTGTTTTTGCTTGGCTGCTCATCTGGACGCCTGAGAGTATAGATAAGGAAAGACTGGTCAGTCGGTGTTGCATAAAGCATTAAATCGTGATTAAGTCGAAATAATTAAGGGGTAAATGTGTCCCAGAAGCTCATCTGCCACGAAGCCGTGACCTTCTGGCTTGGGAATTTCTGACTCATTCAACATCAACACCACATTTTGACTACTTTGGCTCTTTATCGTCTCTTAAGAGAACAATGATGCGCCGTGATTAGCAAGCTCACGGTTGGGGGAGTTCGGAATCGTCTTGGAATAGCCTAAGCGGCTGTTTCCGTTCACACCCTCCGCTGTTCAAAATGAGTAATAATTTCTGAATAAGTTGTTTTGCGATAGATTTAAATGGCTATTTTGCGTGTTTGACATCAGAAAACCCATGGCTGTGGTAAGCGCAATTCAAATTCCAGAAACGTGTAGGTGAAAAATAATAACGTAGAAACAGAGAGAAAAAAACGTCAAACTCTCGTTGGCGTATTGAAGCTCAGGGCGTGTTACCAACTTCACTTTCATTTTTCCCGATTTTTTTTTTACTGGCCACATTTTGAGTACTTATTTCACATAGGTAAGGCTGCTTAAAATAATTAAATGGTTCTCTGGTGAAGTACTAAAAAAAAAACTGACGTGGGCGCATCGTGTTTCACCAAACATAAAAACTTTAGTAGCTTATATTGTGTTGTGGAGTACAATATCATATACCGATGTACTCATGTAATGCTGACTGCACACTGGATATAAATATTTCTTTAGTAGATCTAAGTTTTTAGTTGCGACACGCATCTGACAGTATTTATTACTATAGTCTTTATGTTCGTTAAGGCGATTTTGCGAACGGAGCTCGGGTTGATATGGTCATCGGCTCCAAGAAGTGTTCGGCGAAAGCGCTGATGCGTGGCCGGAACTATTTTTTTTGGTCTATATGGCTTTAAAAAAACGTTTCATGTTGTAAAGTGAAACCCATGCCTGTATGCAGATAATTCTAACAGTTTTTTCTTTCATTTTGCAAAGTAAAACAAACCATTTAACACAGGGCTCTGCGTCACTTCCTGTTAAAGTGGATTATGGCGCGAAAGTAGGGTATAAAATTGTCTTACTGTAAAGTACAATTTCCTTAGCTTCGTTGCTGGCAATGGATGCCTCAGTGGGACACGTTCTACGAGCTGATTCCTCGTCCAAAAAGCATTTTTCTAATCCTGAAAAAACAAAAAGAATACTCAGGGAAAAATTATAATGCAGTTCCTTGAAAACCTGAAGCTGCTTGACCAAAAATTTATGAAAACGATTTATCGAAAATATCGGTTTACCTTCGGTGTATACTTGAAGGACGTTGTTGGAGCGAACAAAGATAACCATACAGCGAAAGCATTGCAATCTATAAAAAAAAAAAAAAAAAAGTAAGACGTTATGCTTCGTTTTTCAATTCTCCTTCGTTTCTTTAATATTTGGGAGAAGAATTAAAGTAAAATAAAGATTAAATTAATACATTGAGCGGCTTAATCCGACGGTTTTTGTTAAATCAAGGCTGCATCACTGTCAGTTTTAATTGCCTTCTTCGGTTTCCGTCCAAAATACTTCAAAATTAAATTCAATCTCACTCTTTTTAATTCGGTATCGAGCCAGTCGAATCCGGATTAGGCTGCTCTTTCGAACATCATCACTATGCAAGGCCCGCTGAGATAGTAGCTGTGCTCCACTCCAGTCGCAGCTACTATCTCAGCGGGCCTTGTCAAGATGTTTTCTGGTTCTCAACGGATCGCCAGAATACGCCACTGTCGCGAAATTTACAAATTCGTGTTTAAGGCAGCACTCGCACCGTGGCGCCACTAGCCCGTAAATTGTTTGATTTCTTAAAGGCACATAAATCCTTCCGGTATGTCGTGCGACCCGTTGAGAATAGCGTCTGCAACATTTACACAGGTTAGAGTTAATGTCGCGAAATCATCTCACATGAAAGATAAAACAAGAAAATAACTGTGTTGGCAACATTTACATACGATTGAACTAATGTCGCAAAACTGAGTCACACACGAAAGCCAACAGGGATGTGTGTACCTTTAAACACGGATTTTATCGCCTGATGTTGGAATGGTGCTGATTGGCGGATTCGACTCACGTTGTGTTTGCAGCTCACTTGGAAGCGAATCGATACCCATTTAAGAATGCGGGATTGTTTAACCTGAAAACGATCCGCTTCACTTCGGATTTATTTGTCCATCCCGTTTTTTTTTTTAATTTGTATTAGTTGAGCGCTCGAACCGAGATATTAGGATATATATATATATACGACAAAATCTCGCTAGCTAGTTGGGAATTTCTACAGACAAAAGAATTCCACAATTGGCGCTTTGAGCTCTTATTGTCAGGGAAGACGATTCGGTGGGGGCTTGGGGCGGGGATGACTCCCCCCCCCCCTCAATATTTGACCGCCCCTAACCCATGAGATCACATTCAAATAGCTGGTAGGCATCTGACAAAAAGGTGCTCATTTTCTTGCAAAGTCATTTGCAAAAATTACTTTAAAATGTTCCAAGTTTGTTAGTATAGCCTAGTTGTGACAGAGATTTTAGTTGTTAAATCAGAATTTTTTTCCAATGGAGTTAAAATATTCCCAAAAAATGAGGTAGGAAACCGTTAAGGGCAATTACATCCATTTTGACATGCATGCTTTACTTTTGGATCACTTACACAATAATTAAACACAAGAACTGCGGTAAGAATACGTTACGTACCTCCGATTCAACTTTTTAATTATTGCACCACCAAAACACGACATGGAGACCGCCATTGTTTTGCTGGAACGCGCAGAAATTAATGCCGACAGATGTCACTTTTCGATTTCGACTAAGGCCGTCAGACGCTCGAACTCTCACAGCCAATAGAGCTATCTCAATCGGCTGCGAGTCAAAATCGAAGAGTGACATCAGTCGGCATTAAGTTCTGCGCGTTCCAGCAAAACAATGGCGATCTCCACGTCGTGTTTTGATGATGCAATAATTAAATAATCGGTAACGTATTCTTACCGCAATTCTTGTGTTTAGTTATTGTGTAAATGATCCAAAAGTAAAGCATGCATGTCAAAATGGATGTAATTGCCCTCTACGAACGTTGGGTGTGAGAAAGAATTTCACTAGTGCTATTTTTTAAATATTATATATATATATTATATATATATATATATATATATGTGGTGGGGGTATCACGAAAGTAGAATTATTTGATTCCCCTCCCCCCCCTCCCAAATAAAATTGCTGCCTCACTGCCCTGCCACCTCCCCAGTTATGTCATTCTAGCGCGGTCCCTTCTTTTTGCAACTAGACAGAGCCAAATTCAGCGTCATATTGCAATTGTAGACTACGCTTACTAATTTCTCGCAGTCGAGATTATGACGTAATAACGCATCCTAACCAGGGGCGGATCCAGAATTCTGTTAAGAGGGGCGCTCTGCCAAATTTTTCATATGACAATGTATTTTGTGCCCTAATCTTACCTCCCCGACATCCTTTTAATAATGGAAAACAATCACACAGTCAAACTGCCCTGTTCTCTCTCTTTCCTTTTTAAGTTTATAATATAAAATCCAAAAATCGTAAAAAAAAAAAAAAAGGGGTGGGGGGGGGGGGGGGTGGATGGGAGGGGGTTGCCGCACCATGCCTAAAAATTCCGATAGACAAATCAATCTCTGCACTCGCTCGGCGATTTATTAGTAAAAAAGAAAGTTCTACTTTACTCAGTTCATTTCTCTCTTAACAGGCTGGAAAGAAATGGCCTCTAACCCACTCCCTTCTCGAAAACGTGCTCTACAGGTAATAACAGGGTTTGAGGGCCATTCGCAGGCGCCTGCTTTAATCGTACGTAGTAGGCAACAGTTAAACACGCCAAGATTGGACCTTAATTGCGGACGGAGATTACGCATCACTGCAATCCCACTGTTATGTAGATCACAATTTGCACAACATTAAAGTAGTCTGATGTCCAATTGCCATGCCCTTTCACCCTCTTACGTGGACCTACCCAACCAAGCGCAATTTCTCCTTTTTTTCATATATATTTTTTTTATTTGAATCGCTTGGGAGATTGGCCGCAGGGATCGGGCTGACCACCTCGGGCAAGATTCATTCAAGTTGTATTGGGGAGAGGGGGGGAAAGGGGAGGTGCAGTTGAAGGAACTGTTGAATGAAAAGGGGAAAGTAAGTTGTGGATCCATTCTTTAATTCTCCCTGCTTGTTGAGTTGGAAATTGCAAGGCAACGTGCCCTCACGTAATTCTCTTCCATGTTAATGATAAATTGTTTCGGTATACAGTTTATGTTCGAGGTCAGGGGGAAGGGATCTAGAGACAAGAAAAGTAAACACAGACCCAAAAAAAGAAAGGCACACAAAATCTACCAAAGCATGTTTACACAAACGTGAATATAAACATTTTTCGGGTTGGCGTTCTGCTTGGAAAACCGGGAAAATTCAGGGGAAAAAATCAGGAAATTTGATAAACAAACTTAAATTTAGTAATTTCAACATTTTCTGGAAAATTTTTTCATCTTGAAATATCGGCAAACGCCGTTTACAGTGGCTTATTTTCAACATCATGAAGAATCAGGAAGTCAAGAAGAATAACACTTTACCACCTTCAGGGAAATTTGCGAGTTCAGCTCAAACACGAAGGTTGAGCTGAACTGGTAAATTTTCCTGAAGGTGGTAAAGTGTTATTCTTCGTGAATCTTCCTGATTCTTCGTGATGTTTTTCATCTTATTCATCTATTCGGATTTCATTTTTTCCCTTCTAAAAACAAGTTCGTTTTATTTCAGCTAAAACTTCATATCCATTATGTTTCATTTCTGATAAAGAGAAAACTCATTCGGCCTCTAATCAATATGGAACGTTACGTGTTACATGCGTTTCACGGGTATGTTACATGCGTTACAGTAAGGCTTTCTGGAATAGGACAGTGCTATATTTGATTAGCAAAAGCAATGCGATGTAGTTATTGCTATTGAGAGAAGTGTGAAAAACATTTTTTTCAGCTCTGTACTGCACCATCCTTCGACCGAAAAAATAAAACAGGGAAAAATGTGCTTATTGGTCTTGAAAACTTGGAAAAAAATCAGGGAATTTCATCATGAGCTTTTGAAAGCCACCCTGATATTTTGCTACCTGGGTGCACGTTAGTCACGTGACCTGTTTCCAAACTCTATGGAAACACCCAAATAACAAAAAGAAGGCCAACTGAAAAGCCATACGATAGGTGCATGGCTTCCATCGATAGAGCAGGAAGTACACATTCGCAACGGAGATAGCATCTGGAGTCGGTCGTTGAGCCAGGGACGTAACCCAAACCTTTACGTCCCTGGTTGAGCTAACTTCAAGGGGCACTGGAGATAAATGGAGGTAAAAAGCAACGGCGTTTTAGTCGAGCCGATGCTGTGAGAGCGGCTTTTCTGAGGCATAAAAAAGTGTTTTTGTCCAATCCCTTACACTAAAAACAAGTGTTTTAAAATAAACACATATTTAAGCACACCTAGAAAACATTTTTAGACGTTTTGAGTTGAAAAACACATGAAGGCATTTTACTGAGAGCATGGGCAGAGACAAAAACCTTCATAAATCCGGTGTGTACTTGGTGTGAAATCCTGATTTAACCCACGAAAATCCGGAACAAATCCTACAAAGTCCATGAAGTCCGGATTTAAATTAAGAAAACACTGGAAAAATAGGAAAAAAATCAGACTTTAATCCAAACTAATTTTAAAAAATACGACTAAATCCGCTCAAATCCGGAACGAAATTGGAAGAAAAAATGAATGAAACGGTATCTCTAAATCTGTTTAAATTCAGCAAATCCGGATTAAATTCACATGTATCTGCCAAATACGCCAAAAACCGATTTACATCCAAAAAATCCAACAACTCCTGACTTAATACAGTATAAAATCGTCCCAAAGTCGATCAAATGGTGATTGCTCAGTCGTTAAATAATGATATAATAATCACAATCACAACTGCTGGAACCTCACTGCCGGAATATACGAAAGACATGGAGATTAACTCCTAGTATTCACCATTTTGTGACTTTACTTGTGATTTTTTTCCCAATACGCAAATTTGTGACTTTTTTCTGTGACTTTTTTCCCTGTCATTTTCCCCCCACTCTCCCTTATACGACAGCCTTACTCTACAACTCAATTCTGCATTGTGACAAGTTATAGCAGTGTTGGCGCAGTCCATATTACAGCCTTTAATAAGTTATTGCATCTTGACTGCCACGAACCGCTTCACAATTTTCCCTTTTTTTTTTTTTGTTCAATTCGAAACACCCGCAGACGGTTGGTACATATGGAGCTATTGTTTTAACCATCCAATCTCTCTCAATCCGATCGCAATTTGCTTTCCAGACGTCGCAGTAATTCTAACGTCCTTCTCCCCACCCCCTCCAACCGGTCGTTTTTTACTGCTACTTCCGGCCGATCGCGCCAGACGCGAACTTTACCAAGCAATAGTCCCAAATCCCGACACTTGGAGTTCTGCCTCAATAACTCGAGTAATTTGGGCCATTTGGGCCTATTATCATTCTTGAATCGGTGCTTGCGATTCGACGGCAGTCGTGCGTGCCCACGAAACGGGGGTAGGGGGGGGGGGGGGGAGCCGGGCGTGAGATCATTTGCATATATCCCCCTCCCGCCACCCTACGCAGGTATTCCAACAACACAAATCTGATCTGGGCGATCTTCTTTCAAAATGGCCTCAAGGCAAAACACCCACGATCGCGAAATCAAAGAACTTGTGTGTGTGTGTGTGTTTCTCAATGTTAGTCGAAGTGGTGGTTCCAACATTACTGAATGCACTGGCCCGTGGAATATGTTTTAAGCGTAATTTTGCAGGGGCATTTTTTTCGTGTTTTTAAAAACATCTGGAGACCTCAGCCGGACACGGTTAAGATCCGTACTTCCGGTTTTGTTTTTATTTACCCGATTTTTTTGTCGCATGTTTAAAGGTGGGTTTGCGCCACCGCGTTTTCTTTAGCGTTTGCTCGCAGCAAGCAAAGGGATGCACGGGGCCACTCGACTTTTAGATCGGGCTCCCTTGCCGCTGTTACTGAAAATTGGCTAAAAACCAAAAATCTCCGACAATATTGAGGCTTTGCGCCTCCTATCTCCCCTGTCAGGAAATTTCAACTGATTCAGAACGAAATTGCGAAGTTTTTGTTACCCAAACAGACCGACACAAAATCTAATTTCAATCGAGTATCCGACCTGGCTCGCTCAGCTGATAATTTCTTGGTTTGTAAGCATACAGAACCTATTTTTTTTTACTTAAATTTAACAAGGAAAAAAGAAGTTCAGGAAGAAAAAAAGTGGTTTGTGGTCGTAAAATAAGCTTGAGATTTAGTAGGCATGAGAACTAGGCTGGTAAGAAGATGGATTTGTAGTTGGGAGTAGAAAAAAAAAAGGGGGGGGGGAGGGGACGAGAATGTGTCATAATCGTTCTGCTTGTGTATTACACGACTTACCTACCAATGCGACTTAACTACCAATGCCCCCCCCCCCCAGTCAAAATGGTGATGGGCCCACTTACTGTAGTGTCGTTATTGACCACCGTAGAGACTCAATATTGTTAAAGGTAGGTTGTTTACGGGCGCGGAGGCTAGGCCTTTACGTTTATTCCAAAGATGGATTATGTAAAATATGTAAAATTAATTAAAACTTATGAAAAAACAAAATTGAGACTGTAAAAAGCTTTAGGGCAGGGCCGTGCCATGAGGAGTTGATGGCGGGGGGGGGGGGGGGCTGTCCTCAGGAACTGTCAAAAAGGGCCACCAATCCCCCCCCCACCAAAAAATATAGCTTTTTTTAGAACCTATTTAAAAAGACTACTTCAACCATTGTCCCTCAGCCTGCGTGTTGAGCAGAAAAATGGAAAAGTTCAGGGTTTAACTTTCAAATTTCAGCTGAAAAAAGGGCGTCAGAACTAAAAGGGGCGCCAAAATTGATCTTTGCCCTCCCAGAATTTAGATTTCGGCCCGGTCGAAATTCTATGTTCCATTCTATACGGCTGTTCCTATCTCCACAACCGAGGTATGGAACGATACTTAAAAAAACCTTTATTTAACTGAAAGACAAGTTGACATGTAACTACCGGACAACGACATTCCACACGACCAAGCAACCGTTGCCCACTTCTTCTTCGACTGCCTTTTGTCTTCCCCTGCCCCCCGACCCCCACCCGCGCCTCTCCCGAAGTCATTCCAACGCAAAAAAAAACCTGCATGACCCTTGAGTTGTACTGTCTCGCTTCGATTGGTGTGCGGCAACGCTGATTGTTTCAGTCCCAACCCCCCCCCCTCCCCCCACTCGACAACGAAATTACACCAATTGGCAAAACCATTTACATTCCTTCAACGTGGGCGAAAAGGTACTATTGGGAAGACCTCAGTCGTTCGTTGCTATGGCAACCAAGAGGAACGATATAGACGCATGACGAAGCACACCTGAGAACTTGACCCTCGAACATTTGAACTTGAAACACTCAAACAGTAGCGAAGAAACATTATAGGAACGAGTTTTTTTTTTTTTTTTTTTTTGCTTGTAAGGCGATTGTTTTTGTTATAAAGTGCGGTAATGTGAGGATTACATTTTACAGGTGAAACTTGTATGTTGATGTTACAAGTTCAATTCGTTTTAAGCGCTCCTGAATTAATACTTGGAAAACGGTCGCCACGTTTGGCCTTCAACAAGAGAAGTTTGGCCAAGTTTGGCAGTGATATCAACACACTAAAACGCTATCCAACGGCACCTTCCTAAACGACCCAACAGAGCGAACCAAACGCCCCACTGTTGGTGACAGTTTGGCTCATTCCCTGCTAATAGCCGTGTTGATGCGGCTTGATTGACGTCAACATCGTCAGCGAAGAATCTGTTTCGTCAAAACGTATACGTCGCGCATGCTCAAACCACCTCCCTGAGATGGTTCGCAATTTGCCATTGTTCTCGCCTGGTCACATCTATATTAGCTAATCCTGGTCAAATCCATTAGCCAGGCCTGGTCGTGGTGGAGGTATGACGAAGCGAATACTCTGCTGAGCTTGTTGAGCTGTATTGTAGTTTAGGAAGGTACTGAACGGCTGAGGCAACATCACTGGGCACGCGCGTCGTTAAGTTTGGAGCCAAACTGTCTCTAACAGTGGTGCGTTCTATTCGCTCTGTTCGGTGGTTTAGGAAGGTACTGTTAGTTAATTCGATCTCCGCCGAAAAACTTGAATCTTCTTACCTGTTTTTAATAACAGCGTCAAGTTTTCCCTTAACCTTCGAATTGTTACTGTCGGTAGGATTTATGAGACCCGTTTTGATTACGGTTGATATTACTCCTTTGAAGGGCCGAACCGTTCTCAGTTTGTCGGCTTTTGAAGCAGTTTTGGTTTTTGATACGGCTTGACCGGATATAACCGTACACGCTTAACTGCAGGGCTTCCACTTGCCACCAACTCACCTAGCGTGTTAAAAACTATTGAAATTCTTTGGTTTTATCGATATGTCATAAATATCATAAAATATTAGAAATTTCTAGAAAGGATGAAAAAAAATTCACACCGGTGGGGGGATCAAGATTTTTTTCAGAACCATGGAGGGTGTCATTAAAAATTGTAAGACACATTTGCATTTTATCCAAAGCAACCTCCCCCCCCCCCCTCCCACACCTCAATCCACGGGCCATCACCAAGTGTATAAAAACAAAACGAAATGATGGGGGCTGGCTTAAGAATTTTACCAGGACCTTGATGAGTGTTCTAACAAAGCGTGGGTCACAATTTCATTTTGTTCCAACCAACACCAACTCACCAAACGTGTTAACGAAAAAGTGGGTTAAAATTTGCCGTTAATAGTTGGTTAAAAGTGAAAACGAGATGCCGATTTGTTATTCAATTTCCATCCTTTTCGTCGTAGAATTAAAAAAAAAATCTATTTTCGCGGCGGAGTTCTGTAACTGTTATACAGTTTAGTATGCAGCTGTATTAGCGGCGTGACTTCACCGTCTTAGAATAAAAAAGTAAAAAAAAACGACAGCAGGCAAAAGAATCCTTTGTGTTTGATACAGTAAGCGGATGAAAACTGAATTTGCATAAAACTTTGCTCGCATACTTGACCGGATGCACGATCAAACTACGAGCCAGTGGACTCTGCGAAGAGCCATATTGCGTCCGGTGGGAAGAGGGGGAGAGGGTGCCGGGGGGAGGAGGGTAAAGACGGATGTGATAAAAGGATGGTTCATGGGATGATGAGCCGGGAGTTGGTCGCTCGCGTGCTTCACGCGCAGATGACTGAGAAAAATAATTCGCGGAGAAAGTATTGTCTACCTGGGAAGACCTTGGAAAAGGAGAAAGTTGAACAGGCAGAAAGAACGGAAACGGAAATTAAAACGAATGCACGCAAACTGGTGGTTTGCCCTAACTGTAGCAATATGGCATGGAATCCGTTAACCGATATCCTACTAAAAGTGAAATATACCGTTCTCCTACAAAATTCCTCGAAGAATTTCAACGGTTTGGAATAGTAGCGAGTTTATCAAGCGGAAATGGTTACTTTATTAGCCGCGCTCCTTAGGAAGCTAAAAATTAATTAAGTGGTTCTCAGGAATGTTATTAAGAAAAATTGATGCGGGCGCGCGGTATTTTTTTTTTTACTTTTTAGTCCAGATTTTTCAAATGCGAGCGGTGGCTTTCTTTCTTTATTGTTTATTGTGGCACTACGTTTTTTTTTGTCAGGTTCAGAGAATATCCTGTCTTCAGAATTTTTTTTTGGGGGGGGGGGGGGGAATGATTGTTTAGGTTGAATTTTTGTCTTCGGACCGACACAGAAAAGGGTAGATTGGTGGCCTCATAAAAGCGAAAACAAAAACCCCCACTTCGGTTAATTTCTGGAGCTAAGGCAGGAACAGCAGTCACTCTTTTTCATTGTACTCCACCACGTGACTGTATCACGTGATTTTAATTCTTACCCAATTTATGAAAAAAAAATCGTATTATTCTGTAGAACAGAACCAGTTTCACAACCGCTTGGGTGAACTAGCAACGGATTTGCTGGCTGAGTGACGGAAAAACAGGGTTTGCCCGAAAAGGCCCAACCAAAATTTCTCCGGGGCCAACTCAGCTGAAAAAACCCCACAATAAAACCTACAGTGTTTTTTTTTTAATCTATTTTATCAAATTTTTAACCGATCTGCAAAAAAAAAAAAATCGACTAACCTGTCGCTAGATCCTATAAAAGTACGCAACAGTTAGTCTATGAGAAAAGTTTATATCACCTCTTGTAATAATTAATTTTCATGTTATTTGTGAATTGAATGTAAGGAGAGGTTTTTTTGTTTTAATGTAAACAGTGATGTAGTACAATAGCGATGGCATTGTTATGTTAGTTAGACCTTGACCAAGCCTAACAACCAAGTATACAGTACCTACAAAAAACACTCAAACTGAAACAGAAGCCTGAGTTTACTTAGAATGACTCTCGATGAAGTCAGAAAACCCATAAAACATATCAGGATTTCCAGCCAACTTCAATGGATAAAAAAGAGGAAATACAGGAAATTTTTATTAAAAAATAGGAGTTCTGTACGAAAATCAAACAAGATTTATACGAATTATTAGCCTGGATGCAGTGGGAGAGTGTGCTATACAATAATACTTTTGGTTATCCTAAACCATGCGCAATGGCCGTTTGCCGCGACGTCACCATGAGTTAGCCAATGACGAACGAGAACAACGGCTGTTTGGCCGTCTGATTGGATTAGCCCAGTCACGTGGTATGCACGACACAGCAAACAGCCATGGCGCGTGGTATAGAATACAATAAGAAGATAAAATTCACTTTTGAATGCACAATACGGACGGTATATGCTTTACTGGCATTGTTCGGCCACTCGACCAATTTACGTTTCGTTTTCATACCATTCTATAATGCCACGCAAGAGAAAGATTGACGATCTTCTTTTAGAACTAAATAATTAGTGTAGCAAGGAAACACAGCACAATCAGGGCAAAATTTGAGTTCGGAACAGAAAAATAAAGGAAATATAGGAGCATTTCACGATTTATACGAGCTTTATTGGAATTCTATAAAATAAAATAGGAAATATAGGAGGACTGGGAGTCCTGCGATATAAAATCCGAAGAAACCCGAGAAAAAACGGTGATTCCCATGTGGGTTTGGTTATTTCAAACCCTGAGTGAAAGTGGGAAATTTTAAAATTATACTCAAAAGGAGGACGCATTTATGTAGTACACAATTTCTCCGAGTTGGCGCTGTTTCGTCATACGCAAACAAAGAAACCGAATGGGGGCGTCGGACGAACGTCTAACTGGAAAATCGTCTAATGGGATAATCTTCATAAATAAAAATCTGGAAAATCATCTAAACGGAATATCGTATAAAGGAAAATCATCTAAACGGAATATCGTATAATGGATAATCGTGTAATGGATAAGCGTCTAACTGGATAAACGTCTAACTGCGCTTTCTGATGTTGTATGAATAGCCGCAGCGAGCGCGGCAGCGCGGGCGAGGCACGGACATTGGACGATTTCCCATTATACGACTTTCCGTTATACTGTTACACGGTATACGTTCTTCCAATTATGCGATTTTCCAGTTAGACGATTACCCCTCGCCCCATTGAATGCTGCCCTTCCAACACTCCTCCTACTCTCTTAACGAAATACTTTATACATTTCTGGAACGAGTAATGAATGAATTTATAACTTACTTTTCCCTTTCGCGTAAGATGATACTGCTTCCGACTTTTCTGTAGCATTCTCCCCACAAAGGTATGCCGTCTAATACAACCATTACTTCTGCTAAAGTGGCGGGGGAGGAGGGGGTGGCTGGTAGAAGACCCATAAATACTCCTTGGTACTCATCCGCCAAGTAGCAAATACTCCAAACTGAAAATATACAAAAAATAAACTACATAAATATATAATTCAATAAATGAGAAAACAGTGCTGTGAAGGGTGTTTGTTTGTATATATATAAATGAATACATCATACAAATAAAAAAAAACCCAGTGGATTAAAGCTCCAGGATGCATTCGGATAAACATTGGACTGCAATGTCTGTGCACGTCGTTTATTATTGCTGGTGCGCAAACTCTGCCTGGTCGCGCGGAATCACGGGATCGTAACTGTGCTATAGAAACAATGCATTGTAAACCTTCACAAGCAGCATTCCTTCCGGCGCTTGGCCGACGTCAATAACGCCAATATGGCGCCAGCAAACTTCCGGTTCTCGTCTGAATGAGATTAGCGAGCGAGAGGCCAATCCTACAATATATTTATTTATTTATTTATTCTATTTACAAAATTGTTGTAACCCCCCATAAACAGCATAGCAGCAATTTCGGATTAAAACAATAATTAAAAAAAAAAAGAAGAAATGTGGCGGCGTCTGTTGCACTCCGTTCTCGCCTCTGCTCTCGCCTGAACGAGATTCGTGAGATACACATCCCACAATTCATCATTTCTGTCGTAATTGTGCGACGAAGGCAATGCATATATTTAGCAGGTTGCCATAAACGCTGTATATCTTAAAAATGATGCAAACATAAATTTCTCAAATCGAACAGCTATTGGAAAATTAGTTCAAACTGGTGCCTGTGCTAGGATAAATTTTGGAAAGAGTATCACAGTGTAACTGTAGCCATGCGTGTTTTGCCCTAGTCGTCACTTGAGTTTCTCCAACACTTTGCACTCCATGACATCCAACAAAATAATAGAACACGGGCGTTAACTGACGATGCCACGATAACATCGCGGTTATCGATGTTGTGCATTATTTACCGATTACATCCACCTGACCGACTCTTGTCTCCAGACCATATGGTGAACCCACTTCCGGTGGTGTCATACTCATTACGTGCCATTGTCCACCTGACATCACATCCGCCGGTCACCTGTTGCCCGTAAGCATATTTGAGAAATACTCCATAGTCCCTAACCGAACTTCCGCGATTTGCATCCGTTGGGGAAGCCTATCAGACGGAAGGCGGTTAATTCAACATCCGGTTAACGGTAAACGGGAATCCGGGTTTCTAAACTCGTATTTCGACCGTAGGGTTCACACAGTATAGGATTTTATTTTCTCAAACGAAGAGAGATGAAACTGCAGCAAGAAGACAAATAAACAAAAGTATGATACTAACGTCCGAGACTGCCGTGAAAGCCAGTGTGCGGCCGTTCAGATAAAAAAAAAAATTACATGTCATCATGCGGCTGGGAACCAAACCCAGGTCTTTCAATTATGTCGACGGCTGTTCGACTCCTGGCCACAATGACACGTTAATTTTTTTTATCTATGGCCGCACACTGGCTTTCACTGCAGTTCTCTGAGGCTGTGACGGAATTTATATACATTGCCCATTGGTTTCTAGTATAGAGCAGACACGACGTAGTATTATTGTATATAACTCTATGCTGGAGCCTTCATGGGTTAGCTGCAAGGGGCACTGCAGAGAGAAACAGAAGGGCGTCATACTGAAGCGATGCTGTGAAGAGTGATTTCTTAGACCTAAAACGCACGATTTCTGTTGTTGGAGAAAACAACGTTATTTTAAGCCTAAGAAATACGCTCTTCCGTTGTTTTTCCCTCCATTTTTATGTAGTGCACCTTGTAGTTATGCCCTCCAAAACCCATACTGGTGCCAATATGGCGGCAAATGTCACTGCTCTATATTGCAACTGGTAGGCTAGGTGGCCTAATCGTTAGCACGAGTGTCTGAGGTCCCGAGTTCGAGCCTGATCTCGGACATTCTGGGCATTTTCGGAAGAAAGAGCTCTGTGCTACCTCGTGGTCATGTTAATTATGGCATGCAATAGATCCTAAGAATTTCTAATTGGAATTACATTGCAAAATCGTCAAATCTCCAGTTAAGTATATTTATTTAAGTTTTTTTTTTGTTTTTAGCCTTTTTTTTTTGTCCCTCGGAATGTGACTCATGGTTTTACAAAATTATCGTAAACAAATTACTTGTTATATTACAAGTAATAATACCACAAGAGTCCGGTTTAATATTGATAATTTTTCTTCTTTACGTGTTAGCCTACACTCTGAATTACTGTAAAAAACAACGGCGAGGTGTTTTTATCAGCTTGGGAATGTAACGTGTGACTGAGAAAAATTACCGGAACCTATACTAAGCCCAAGAGGTATTTGCGACGTGAATAAATAATTATCAGCGGTGTCACCATGGCTGAAAATCGTGTAACGCTGGCAGTTAAAGCTGAAATGCGACATTTCCTTCAATTCCTTTTCACTGTGTCACCAACAAAACTGTCGTTGCATGAAATGAATGTCACATCACGCACGGTCACCATTAATTAAAAAACACACAAAATAATAAACCATTATTTACGTACAGGCCCAATCGCAAACGCAATTACGTCTTTAATCCGGACCCAAATGTCCTTAAATTTTTTCTTCCCCCAACGTCAAAATCTTTATAGGCCTATTAAGGCGGCTAGCGTAGAATGAACATTTAGCACAGCACCTGTCTCAACGTTACTGCCACCTGCCTACTGCCTAACCATCTTTGATCATAATCACGACAAAAGTAAAAAGTAGCAATAATAATAAATACAAAAAAATATTTAAACACTGACCCGATTTCGTACTTCAGTGAAGGTTATTATATTGTAAGAACCCTTCTCCATCCCTTGATTTTTTTTTGTCTGTAGGCGATGTAAATTCGTGCAGCTTTTCTGTTTAGTCTGAGGGCGTGGTTTTTCTCATTAGAGTTTTTTTTTGGCTTCAGACTAATTTTGTGGGCCCGTGTTTTATTGCCGCAATCTTTATTTATTTTGTTGAAACGGGAAAAAAAATAACAAATAAATAAATAATAAATAAAAATAATAAGACGGAAAAGGATAATCAAATTCAGGGTAAGTCAGCGATTATCCCAAAGCATTTGCTTGCTCAGCTTAACAAAGTTAGGGGGAAGTGGCACAAAACGAAAATCCTGTTGCAAAACGAAACTTTAAAAAAGGATGGGGGGAATACGGAAAAAAAACTTATCGAAAAATACAAAACAAAAAAGTCTTTGTTATCGGCTATAACATCAAACACATGGCGAAAGAAACCACGAATTTGATTTCCCGCTAAAACTTTTTGAAAAAGTTCCATATTGAAAGGGATAGGTGGGGGAGAGGGGGGGGGGGTTTAAGGGGAAAAGGGATTTTTTTTTAAATGGTTTAATTAAAAAAAAAACAGAAGTAAAATTTCTGACCCTAGCTTTCATTAAACTTTAGAGAGAAATTTAGGTAAAAAAAAAAGGCTGTTTTGTTACTACGTAAGTTTGATGATCAATGTATTCATCTTATTCCCACCATGCAAGCGGCTCTGCTTATTGGTGGACTGTGTAAAACCAAAGTTAAGAATATTAAAAAAAAAAAAAAAAAAAAACCTGAAAATGATAATGCTGAGTTTCCCGATTTTTTTTTTTGTCTTTCACTGGTTAGCTTTTTTTTTTTTTAAATTAATGTCCTTTGAGCCTTAACTCAGCCGAAGCAATTTAATGCTTGTATGGGTGAACCGACTCAATTTTGAACATTACCAAATTTTTAGAGAAGAAGACATATCTGGTAAAGGAAGGTGCCAACTCGGGTGTAAACTGACATGTCACCAAAGTGACAATTATGCGCCTGAGTCTAAGTACTTAGGTATACAAGTTTACTTTGAACTAAACTAAATTTCAGTAAACTGAAATACGACTAAAATCCGAAAGGATCATTAAAGTATAAAAGCCTACGTGTAAAAGAAAATGCAAGTATTATTCTTCCTATACCAAAGAAGTCTTGAATGGCTACGGGTATCTAGACTGTTATACGTTATACAGCGAGAGAAGCAGATACGTTCAGTACCCTATTTAGTCACAGAAGCTATTTTAGATGCAGATTTTTAGACGTACTTCCGACTATTTATTGATATAAACTGTGACGTCAGGTCTCGTTGAGTTGTTCGTTAATTTATGAATAATATTCCTGAATAACGATTGCAGACTATTTTTGTGTTCATCACGTATCATTCATTTTGGTGTTCGAGAATCACAATCCCCAAAACCACTTGTTAGATTTTATTGATTTCCGAATTAAAAAATCCACAAGTATAGGCCACATATAGTGTGCGCGCGGCTACGAATTTTATGAGCGGCTACGTTCTCCTGGAGGGGGCGGCGTTAATCGACGGCCGCCATTGTTTTTTTTAACCATCTTGGATATCAAAAAGGCACTCTGCTACCAAAAACGTACAATCGATTATCTGTGTTCGTTCTGCAGCGAACTCAAGATAGGCCGCGGAAACTTTAATGCGTATGGCATTTTTCTTAATTAATCCGACAATGAGTTTAAAAGTTATCGTGTATACACACAAACAGACAGACGTCATCCCATAATGAAAAGTTCCTTTGCTGCATTTCACACCATACGCCACAAATAATAAATAGGCTTCCTTATCCTGACGTAACTTCAGAATAATCGAATCTTTAAAACATTTGTTTAACTAGACTCGGAAATGAGACTAAAATTGGGTTAATTTGATGCGACATCCCCACCCCCACAACTATAGCATCATTCCATCCTAATTGAAGACGGGTGCTGGAAACTGACCAGCAAACGATGTGAGAATTGTGGCCCCCGCAGTTCCCATCACCAAAGGACAACACCTTTGGGAGACGCGGATGGGTGGTCGGCCTCTCTTCCCCTCGTGTTTCATCCCACCCCCTCCTTTTCCGAGTGAACTGGAAGTTACTTCCGTTTTTCATTTGTCTATCCCTCCCTCCCCTCCCCCGTGGCTCCTCCGTGATCCTCTACCAAATAATTACAGTCCTACTCCAACCTTTCGTGCATTCGCCACAAAAATAGCGGTTAGGCCTACTGACGACTTGGTTTATCAATAACAGGACGAACGCATCCGCTCCAAGTCATCATTTTGTCCCACGAACGCACGCAAACATCATTTCGAGTTGTTTCCCTTATAATTTTAAAGGTATTAAAAATTATTACTGATAGATAAAGTCAGACACCGACCTAATGTGCTATAGCAACACGTGAATTTTTTTTAAGTTTTATAATTTGGATGCTTTTTTGCCAAAAACAAAAATTCACCACATTGGGCGCTGTAATTTCGTCATACCTCTGGCACAGAATCTAAATGCTGAAAACTCCTCGTGCTTATCAGAATAGCTACTGGTAAGATGACGATGATGATGATGATGTATTGAGAAACCGAAAAGTGCACGCATAAATTTTTTTTAAAAACGACTTTTTGTAAACGACGCGAAAAAGTTGAATTACGCCGTCGCCAAAGAATATGTTATTACGAAGCACACCTCTGTTCAAACTGTTACCACAAGCAGGGGTGAGGATCCCCCGCCTAGCCAGCCTGACGCCTCCTCCCCAAAAAACTCTTCCCTTCCCCTCTAAAAAAAAAAAAATCACAGTGACTTTTGAACATACAGGAAATAAATTTTTATATAAAACGTTTTCACCTGAATGTACGCAGAAACTTCCTAAGTAACACATCTCTATTTACAAATCTTATACCAGTTAGTTTCACCGTAGGAGTCGAGAACTCAACTCCTATGATTTCACTGGCTGGCTAGGTATTACTTCATACTAGTGGACGAACTGGCTGCGAATTTGTTAATATTAGGTTCGTTTGAAATGTCCTTTCAACATTTCTACTTCAGAAACATAATCTAATTTGACAGCCGCTGCAGATATCTCTGGTTTAATTTTAAATAGTGGTACGCTATGCAGATGCTATATATGCTATTTTTAATTAATTGTATAGTCCAGTCCAGCGCTTTATAAGTACTATTTGAAACACATGTTTTATGTTTTGTTTTTTGTTTGATTTGTGCATATTTATGTAATGTCCTCTTTTTAAAAAAATATTCTGCTAGAATGGCTTTAAAAAAATCCTTCCCTAAAATTTTCATGACGTCACGAAAACATGAGCATGGCATCCCTGACCACGAAAAAATTAAATTGTGTATTTTTAAATCAATAGGAGTTTTGTTTGATTGTTTCAGTTTGTCAGTTCACTTTCATTAACTCCGGTTTTTTTTTTCTAATTAGTTAAATCGTGCGTGGTTACGAGCAAAAGCGCTATAAAATAATCGGTACTCTCAAAGAAGTGCATTGTACTGTACTCTCAAACAAGGGTGTGCAGTGCAGGCGAGGCTGTTAAGGCCGCCCGCGCACTGAGAGACTTGGCCGCGCGGCCAGGTTGCTGCAGCCAATGAAAATTATTAGTGCGTGGTTTTACATAAACGGTAAGCATTCTCATTGGCTGCCGCGTCCTGGCCGCGCGGCCAAGTCGCTCAGTGCACGGGCGGCTTAAAGGAAGCACAGCGGCCGTTATTATTTTTGTCCACTATAAACTAAAAATCGATGAAAACTTCAAACTTTAAAAATTAATCGGCATTTTATACTGATTTCACACTACTAAATTCGTCTCGCGCCCGGGCGCTCCACGGCGCGCCTCGAATGAGAGCCAGCCCTGGGCAGCTCGTTTCGGATTTCACATTTAAAAATTCGTAGCGGCCGTGTTTTCTGCATCTAGCAGAGGGGTGACTCGTGCAGTCCTTATCCCACAACAATAGGAGTGAGAAGGGGAACAGCACGAGGTAGAAAGGTCTTTTGTGCAGGTAGACAGATAATACGCGGGGATAATCCCCTGGCGCGCGCTAGCACGCTTTGCTGTAGCGGCCAAGTTGGCTCGCAAATAAGCGGCCGGCGCGCGCTCGCGCGCGACGAATTTAGTAGTGTGAAATGGTGAGCGCGCGCCGGGCGCGAGACGAATTTAGTAGTGTGAAATCAGTATTATAGTTCGTTCACACTTACGGAAATATTTAAGAACCGTTTTAAAATTTAAATGAAACCATGCTTAAAGCCGCCCGCGCACTGAGCGACTTGGCCGCGCGACTAGGTTGTGCAGCTAATGAAAATGATTAGTGCGTGGTTTTACATAAACGGTAAGCATTCTCATTGGCTACAGCGACCTGGCCGCGCGGCCAAGTCGCTCAGTGCGCGGGTGGTCTAAAACTCAAGTCGAGTGGAACGATAGTATAAACAGGAAAGTTTGTCCTTCCCGAGCTTATTAAGTCGGTTCCCCGCTGATATTTCGTGTAACGTCACTGGTTCCAGTCTGGTTTGGCTTGTTCGCATGTGCGTGAGCTGCATTGTGACGTCAGTGGCACCAGCAAAATCAACAGCCAATGGACAAGCAGTACGCATATAGCTCGGAAGATACCCCCCTGCGTAAAATCAAGTGTTCGTACGCACACGCCACACAACGACAATTCCGAAATTCGGTCCGTTAAACGCTGTGTCCAGCGATTATCAAATTCCTTTTGCATTCAGAACTCAAAAGTGTTTAAAAAAAAACTACTGCTGTAATTTGTCTCGTTGGAAGTCGTAATATCAAACGCCCAGTTTATCAAACGTTAAAGGGATTCCTCCCAACGCTATTTTTTTCGATCCGCCACATCAAGTATTCGGTCCGAAAGGTATTTTTAATTACCGTTAGATTAGCGCTAATGACCTAGCTGTCGACGCGCCATTAAGCCCCCAACCCCCCCCCCCCCCCCTTGCCGGTTAGGCTAGCCCGGGTTAATCAATCCATTGCTAAAAATCCTTTTTTAAATGTGACGTCTAGATTTCCTGTTGAATATTGGGAACTAATTTAATAGCATCCAGATAATATTTTTCGTGCAATAACCATGCCGTTTCGTCTGTGTGTGTGAATGTACTAATTTTTAATCGTTTGTTAATAATTACCATGAGATCAAAAATCTAAAAGACTAATGCGGTAAAAATTAAAATTATTTAAGCCAAGACATCGCCAAAGAAAAATTATAAGATACTAGCGTCAAAAATTATAAAATGTGGTTATTGTTAAGATACGAAAATCGTTCCGGTTTGTGACGACACAATTTTTGCGTTGATGCTGTTTCGTCTACTAGGCCCAAGGCTTATTGAGATAATAGTTGTGTTCGTCGCTGCGAGGAACGTAGCTACTATCTCAGTTGGCCTTCTATTATTACACCGAGTCTCGCGAAACGGTAACATACGCGAGTGGCTGTTATAGGACGAGAATCGAGAAAAATGACGTTGGAAGGAATGTACCTTTAATAACATTTTCAATGTAGGCCTAGTCTTGTTAAAGTCGCAACGTCGGCGCATGCGCGATGTACCAACAACGCGACAGCATCGGGCACCAAGCATAGAAACGAACAGAAACGAACCAGGAAAATTTAGGAATCGTTAGAAGCAGGCAATTAGCTTTAATCGCCCCTTTAAACATTAGATTTACCCTCCTTCTAAATAATCCACTTAAAATTATTCACTTAGGGCCGGATGCTCTAGTTTTCTGTGTCAACGAATTAATAAACGCTATGTTGCGTGCGCGGGTGTAAACCTAAAGCCGGGAAGCTGCACGCAAAACACCATATTCCCACCCCCAAGCTGTCAAAAAAAAAAAAAGGACATCCCCCTCCTTTTTATCGGGCTTTGCACCTGTTGCGTATACCTGTAGCCGTGTAGATCACGCAACAACGGCAAAATTGCTTATCGCTTAGTCAACTCACTTCCCCTAGGCATTTCGACATCCGCTGCACCGCCATTAATTTAATAGCGACCCCCAGCGACTTATCGATGCGCGTCATTAAACACCGATAATTCCCACGTTTGCCAAGATAATCACAAATGAGGTAGAGGTGCGCTAATAATTATCTGTCATTGTTGCCCACCCCCTCCCGTTTACGCTGCCTCCCTGCAAATTCCTATGCTAGCCAGTTTCGATTAAAGCATTACAAGATCGCAGTAATTCTAAGCGAAAAATACCGGCGATTTACATTTGTGAAAGGAGCACAAATAAACTTTCCTATAAGGTTTCAGATACTGCACTGTTAGTATACGGTTTAGTCCAGGTGAAACCTTACTGCTGTATCCAACCATTACTTCAAATTTCAAAACTTTTCATGCCCAAACAAAGGAAAGACTATGTAAGCTATACACTCGACTGCTTTCTTGGATAATTTGTTCAGTGTTCTTCAGTTACGACATCTACTTTCCGTTCATCACCCTACTGATGATACATATATCATTTTTCAAGATTTCGAGCACTTTTTCAGACATTGAATGTCATTATTACTTTCCAGGACATTTCTAGGTTTTCAAGGACTCGCACGAACCCTGAATTACCTGTAGAGCGGTTCTAAGCAGAATAAGACTATTAGTTTTTAAAGGGCAATTACATCCATTTTGACATGCATGTTTGACTTTCGGATCACTTACACAATAACTAAACACAAGAATTGCGGTAAGAATACGTTACTTACGTCCGTTATAACAATTTAATTACTTCATCATCAAAACACAACACGGAGATCGCCATTGTTGCTGGAACGCTCAGAAATTAATGCAGACAGATGTCACTTTTCGATTTCGACTCGCAGCCGATTGAGATAGCTGTATTAACTGTGAGGAGCTCAAGCGTCTGACGGCCTTACCTGGCCGTCAGTGTTGTGGCCAGCTAAGGACGTCAGACGCTTGAGCTCCTCACAGTCAATACAGCTATCTCAATCGGTTGCGAGTCGAAATCGAAGAGATCCGTCTGTCGGCATTAATTTCTGCGCTTTCCAGCAAAATAATGGCGACCTCCGTATTATGTTTTGGTGATGCAGTAATTAAATTGCTATATCGGACGATCGTAACGTATTCTTACCGCAATTCTTGTGTTTAGTTATTGTGTAAGTGATCAAAAGTCAAACATGCAGGTCAAAATGGATGTAATTGCCTTTTAAACATTGTCCATCGATTTATGTCGCCTGTAGAATGCACCAATCATTGGCTGATTTGTCTCTCGTCTGTAAAAGTAAAAAATGGTAAAAACATTTGACTACAGCAGTACACCAAAATCGACAAAACGTCTCACGGCAGGACATTTTGTCGAAACCTGTTTCAGCATGCTGCAGACGTCTCCAAAACCATAGGAATGAGATGAGCACCACACACCGGATGAGACACCGTCGCGAGACGTCTTTTTACCACACGCTGTTTGCTGTGACGTGCATATCACGTTAGTGGGCTAGTCCAATCAGACGGCCAAACAGCCGTTGTTCTCGTTCGTCATTGGCTAACTCATGGTGACGTCACGGCAAAGAGCCATTGCGCATGGTTTAGGCGTCTCAGTGTCTCACGACAACAAAGCGAAGCTCCTTCTAGTTTCGTGTGACGGGGATCACTCCACCAAATGCGGCGTCTCGTCTTGCAACGATGTTTTATCGATTTTGGTGTCGGGCCACCCTTGGTTTAGACAAAATGTATCGCGACGAAACGTTATGAGACAAAACGCCGCATCTGGTGGAGAGACCCCACCAGTCGTGACTAGAAGGAGCTTCGTTTTGTTGTCGTGAGACGCCTAAATACGCCTAAGGGCGTATCGCGGCAGTGTCACATCCGGTGTGTGGCACTCAACTCATTGCTATGGTCTTGGAGACGTCTGCAGCACGATGAGACGGGTTACGACAAAATGTTTTGTGCGACTAAACTTCTAATTTGGTGTTCGGCCACCCTAAGGTTTTACGTGGACTAAACAGTACAGCTGCACTGCAGTATCTGAAGGTTTACAGGAAAGTTTATTTGTGTTCCTTTGCTGTTTAGACTTCGGATCAGATAAACCATGCCTTAAATACAGAATGTATCAAATGATGCTTAAATAATTATTAGAGTAAAATAAAATAATTATTGCTGAAACTTCACATAAAAGTAAGACAAAAAAAGTATTAGGGCATGCTTCCGGTTCTATGACTAAACCTTCACTCCACAGTTACAGACGAACGGGAAAAAAATCCTTTTCAGAAATTCTTCCTTTTACTGTAAATGGGCGGTCCAAAAAGTATCGAATAGCACGGAAAATGAGGGTTTGGTACCTCATCCGACAGTCTATCGAGAGGGTTCTATTTCTCCCCTTATACTTCAACAAACACGGGAGCTGCTACTGTTGAATTGTATCCAGAAGAAAAAATAAGGTGCGGTTTGGGCGGTCACGGAATCAGGTTCACGAGGGGAGGGAATGGGAGGGTGGAGGGGGGCATGAGAACTCGTCGTGGACCTTTAAACTCTGCTCCCCTTCTTACCTAATTTTTTCGCTACCCCAATGTGTGACCGGAATTGAACTGCGGTTTTCCGACTTTCGAAATGCGTTCACGTCACAGAGAAGTGGTCTTGCGTGACCCCGTTTCCTCTCTTTTAAGTTGCCCCCCCCCCCCCCCCACGGCCCTCCAAAGTACCTACCCTCTCCCCAAGCATCCCCCCCCCCCCTCCCAATCACAGCAACAACGACTTAGAGCGGTCTGATTTTTCAGTGGAAAAAAAACAAACAAATTAGAAGTGACATTAGCATTAAATTGATGCGGTTTTTTTTCTTCTTCTTTTTAAGTATATACTTGTAGGTATAGAACGGTCTGTAAGTCAATTTGCTACACGAGAGATACCATTACTCGCAGATTACGGAGCCCTTTAATTTGGGGGATTCGAGTTTCTTTAAATTGGGGTTTGCCCTCACAATGTTTAACTCCTGTTTAAAAAAAAAAGTGATGAATTGTCTTCACCATTAGGGCACGTTTACGCAACCACTCGCTTTTGCATTCTCGCAGCTAGAAGCTAGAAATCACCTCAAATTACAACATGGCGGCGGTTTTATGTCTGCCGCCTCACAGCGAAATCAGCAAATAAGGTGAATTCAGAAGCGTTTGGGAAAATTGTTTCGTCATGAGGAATTCTTTATATTATTGGCACGGATTATAAGACTACAAGTATTTACTCAAACGATGTCGGATTTAGCTAATCCATTTAGCGTTGTTACCATGGCAATGTCACCTTTGCCATCGTGATTGAGTTCTAGCGGCGAGAATATAAAAGCGAGTCGCTGCATAAACGCGCCCTTAGTCTTACTTACGAAGTCTGCGACTGTCTGCTGGAATATGAATTTTTATGCTACTTGGCACTTATCGCTCCAGCTGGGGAGCGGGGGTGGGGGGGGGCGGGGGGGGAGATATCAAGAGAGTAATTTTCTCCTTTATTGAGACTTAACTTGTAATTCTTTAAAGAAACGAAATAAGCAGTTCACAAGGTTTTTCTTCATTTTATTTATAATTCGTATTAGGTTTCATGCCTATCTCCATAACTAAAACGTTAAGCCGTGTCCGCTGACTGAAAAGCCGGCTGGCTGAGCGCAACACAAAGTGGTCCAACTATTACGGTTAGTGCTACAACCAGAACCGCATACTAGTGTAGTCCTCAACGGTTGGAATAATCTGACAGTTGGCCACCTATCCCGCGACCTAAACTTAATTCCCTCACTGAGAGAACCGTATCACACTACACCCCGACTGGCACAGACTTGGCATAGTACCCTATGCCCACTGCACAGTTAAAGGTACACCTGCCTTATAACAGCTACGCGCAGATCTCCATCTCCGCCGTTTACCATCGTACCGTTGACCGAGACTGCGTTGAAAAACAAGGCCAACTAAGATAGTAGCTGCGTTCCTCGCAGCGAGCAACGCAGCCACTATCTCAGTTGGCCTTGCCCGTAGCAGACGAAAGAGCATGAACGCAAAGCTAGTGTCCTCGCAAAGCGGAATGATTTTCGGATTTTAACGTCGCACTTCATAATTTCTTAGGTTAGTATCTTTTAATTTTTCTTCGGCGATCTGTTAGGATAACTAATTTTAATTTTTGCCGCATTAGTCTTTTAGATTTTTGATCTCATGGGAATTATTAGCAAACGAGTAAAAATGAGTACATGCACACACACACGCACGTCAAGGAAAGTGTAAGCGCGCACTGGATCATCGCAGGATGCTAATAAATATAGAGCAACGTCATATGGCTACAAGAGAGATACCTGCAAGGGGCACTAGATTGAAATGGTGGGTGGCGTCCTATATAATGTATTAACTCAATGGTTAAACAACAGCACTTCTAGTCAAGCCAGTGCTTTGAGAGTGGATTTCGTAGGCTTAAAAAACCGTTGTTTTCTCCAATCCCTTATGCTGCTTAGGTTGTAATTGGAAAATAAAGATTCCACTTGCTTAAAAATGTCAGTAACTGCCAACAAATCGACAAAAATCGCGCGTTTTAGGCCTAAGAAATCCAGTCTAATAGCACTGGCTTCAGTAAGACGCTCGTCTTTTCCCCCACCAGTGCTCCTTGCAGCTAACCCAGTTACCGGCTCCACCATAGAACTATATACAATAATACTACGTCGTGTCACTGCCCTATAGTTTCCAATATTCAACAGAAATTCTCCTACATGCCGGCATTTTAAAACGGATTTTTACCAAGGGATTGACCATCGGTAAGTAAGTAGGCCTTTTATTTCGGGCCTTACTTGATGTGGAGGATCAAGAAAAATGACGCTGGGAGGAATGTACCTTTAAAATCGACAATTAATTTATGAACAAGATGGCGAATTATACTTTCGAACTTCTATATATTATGCTTCTTATCACGTACACAGAAACAGGATGCCTTTGTTCGAAATTGTCCCACAGGGAAGACTAATAAAAAAATAAAAATAAAAACAAAACAAAAAAATCACTCATCTCGCTGGCAATTTCAAACATTTTTATTGAGCGCCAAACCTTATTGCAAGCTGCTCGCGCTGCGGGGAATCAAAAACGCTTGCTTATCTCTAAACAACGTCACATTCCAGGCCGATAGGTTCATCACAAAACATGCGTTTGGCATGTTTTTTTTTTTCCTTTGCGCTATAAAGCGCATCACACGTCGGTGAGCGATAAGCTTTAAACAGAGTTGTAGCTTTTTGAGCCATAATTCTGATCAACTTGGCACGTTTGAGTAGGTAAACCAGTATCCTTGTTCCTCCCCCTTGTCCTCCCACTTGGGCCCAACCCCCCCCCCCCCCAAGTTGTAAACAGAGAGAATGGTGCGGTCGTGATGATTGTGTTGTGCGATTTAGTCAATAAACTGATGAAAGGTTTAAAGTTTGACGTCAAACTTGTCTATAGGCCTATGTTTGAAAAGTGTAGCGATTGAAGTCGTTAGGCCTACTGGTGGCAGCACGGTCGGATAGGCCGGGTTGCCCGTCCGACCCGTGCTCGTTGGTTTAAATGTCAGTTGAATTGGACAAAATTCAACTAAAACTATAATTGCAACGCACACCACTTCACGAAAATGATGCTGAATCCATCACTTCTGACAAAGTTATTTTGTAAGTCAGTATTTAGCCAGTGCGGCAGTGTTAACGCTGAATAGTCGGACGTGTCATCTCTCCTGAATTACAAGCATTTCTGTAATTTTGGCGAATGCAAGAAAACAGTAAAAACAAATCTGCGTGTCATCTTATGAGATTACGTAATTTGCTAATTTTTTTAAAGTCAGAAATGTCAGTTCTGGTCATCACCCTTTCAGTAAAGCAGGCTCGTAACTCATTAACTGATAGGTCTATAACAGGTTAACTGCATGAAGAACAAGATATAAAGAAAAATAAAGAACAAGAAATAAGAACTCTTAAAGTTGCACTACCACCGACTGAAAGTCTGCAGAATCTGGCAACATCTAGCGCTATCTAGCACTTGCTTGCACCAAGAGAAGGAATGCAATAAGGCATTTCTTTTAACGAAACAAACAAGCCACGACCCCCTTAATTACTGTGTAAAAAATTGAGACGTCCTCGTGCACCTAGGAGCAAGCTGTAAAGGTTAACGATATCACTGCAGCTAGATGGCGCCATGGTATTTTCGTTCGCTTTTCAATCGATGATAGTGCCACTTTATCTGATTCAATAGCTTGTGATTCTCTCCATATTTGTATATCCTCTCAAATTGGAAATTCGACCGGCGTATTGGAAATTCTACTGGTCCGACTTGAACCAGCTTCGTACCAACCGATTTACCGACCCAGCTACGATCACACGAAAGTCACGACTTTGTTTTTTTTTTTTTTTAAGGTGGATCCATTTTTGTGATACAAAAAAATAAACTAGGTGGGCGCTGTTTCCGTCATACACTAGCCCAGGACATAGCTATAAGTGTAGTCCAACATTCTTCGTTGCCTCTCTTTATAAACTCCTGATCAAATAGCATAAGCCGCTTTTGAAAAACAAAGGTGTTTCAAAATATACGGTTTAGACTGTGTATAGCAACGCTACAAAGTCCATATTTGAGCAAAGGCGGGGTGGGCAGCCATTAATCATGGGCGAAGCAACAATGGACTAGTGTGACGTGTAAAAAAGAGGGACCGACCTTAAAAACGGGTGGCCTTCATTCGCCCTTGGCCTTCTGAGACAAAGATGGTTGAGGATGATCGGAGCCAAACTTGAGTCATAAAAGACGCTCAGCGAGAATTGTCTGAAACAGACCAAAGACCCAAGAAACCAACGAGTGTGTCTGAATTGGTTTTTTTTTTGTGTGTCCATCGGTGAGACGGAGGGGGAAGGTTGGGAGCCCGCATTCCAGAGCATAAATAAGGAGAACGTTAATTGGCTCATCTCAGACCTCAGGTGTAAAAAGTCACCGGTGGTTGGTGCAACAGGAATTTGGGGCACTCGTTGTCATCAAGTTAAAAGAAGGACCGGCCTGATGAGGATCAAAGATTGGAGGCGTAGCTGCCGGTTTTTACGACCAGGCTTAAAACGATGACAAATGGTGGTGGACACTGGACTGGAAAAGGAGGGAAAACCAGTCATTTGGCCAAATTGGCAGTTGTCGTGATACTTGAGTTGGGCTCTGGAATGTTGACAATTTATACACATGTGTTCCGACTTCGTGGCTTGACCTTTAGTGATTTACTACTTTCAAGAATTTTAGCTTCACTCGCGTAACTGTTAGGAAATAAATGTTAAGAATGCTGGAATTCATACGACATTTTTTTTTTATGTGTGTGTTTGTATGGTTATATGGTGTAATGTCCTACGAAAATTGTCCTAAATTGTTGAATTAAGACTCGTATTTAGAAAACCATTTGTTAGTAAAAGCTCACGATAAATGAAGGACAACTCTACTTATAAATAAATGAGTGGCATCAATAAATATAAAATAAGTATATTATGATCCTCGTTTATTTATAGGGCACAACGTAGTATTATTGTATATAACTCTATGATGGAACCAGTAACTGGGTTAGCTGCAAGGAGCACTGGTGGGGGAAAAAGAGCGTCTTACTGAAGCCAATGCTATTATTAGACTGGATTTCTTAGGCTTAAAACACGCGATTTTTGTCGATTTGTTGGCAGTTGCTGACATTTTTAAGCAAGTAGAATCTTTATTTTCCGATTACAACAACGGTTTTTTTAAGCCTACGAAATCCACTCTCAAAGCACTGGCTTGACTAGAAGTGCCGTTGTTTAACCCACCATTTCAATCTAGTGCCCCTTGCAGGTATCTCACTTGTAGCCAATATGGCGTTACTTGACGCTGCTCTAAGTAGAGCTGTCCTTCAGTTATCACGGGCTTTTTTTTTTTTTTAGAAAACAAATGGTTTTCTAATTACGAGTCTAATTCAATAATTTAGGACAGTTTTCGTTGGACTTTACACCATAAAACCATACAAACACACACCCCAACAAAAAAACATCATAGGAATTCCAGCATTCTTAACATTTATTTCCTAACAGTTACGTGAGTGAAGCTAAAATTCTTGAAAGTAGTAAATATCTCTAAGGTCATGTCAAAAAGTCAAAACACATCTGTGTAAAAAACGGGCAATAAACAGAGGAACAGTAGCCTCGCCTTTAAAGATTACGATTGAGGAGACAAATTGTATAACGAATCAGTTAAATTACTTTTTATTTTATTTTTAACTTTACTTTTGTAATCTTAGAACGAAAGCTACTGTTACACTGTGTTTATTGTGTTTGAGCATATCAAGTTTTATTTCTGTGTATTTTTATTAGGACTTAAGCCTCGTGGCTTTTATACTCCGTTATTAAGTACACTACGTCAACATAAATTTTTGTTGCGTTATGATCATTTTTGACGTGGTACTTTATTACACAGGCAGGTTAGTTGAGTTGAGTCTAATACACAATTTAAAAAAAAAAAGAAGTAATATCATATCAAAAACCAAAACTGGTAAAAGAGACCGGCAAGTTCCGAATTGTTCGGCCTTTTAAAGGAGTGATATCAACGCACCAAAAGATTCGCCAAGTTAATCGCACCGAATAATATTTTGGACGTTAAATGAAAACTTGGACGTTGCTACCGAAACTAGCAGTGTTCTAGTTTTCATTGAACCTTCGAATTATTAGTCAGTGCGATTAAATTGGCGAATTTTTTGGTGTGCTGATATCACTCCTTTGAAGGGCCGAACCATTCGGAACTTGGCAGTCCCTTTTACCAGCTTTGGCTTTTGATGCGATCTGTTTACGTCTCAAGTGAGACACAAATTATAGTGCAAAATTTATTCATAGGTGCTAATGAACAGGCAAATAAACAGATTTCCCCCTTCACGACCAGGCTGAAACTCTGATACAGCGAAGTCCAGTCAACATTGTGAGAGTTTCGCCGGGAACCAGAGCAAACAAGCAAATCACAACCGACTTGATAACGTGCACGGTGTAACGCTATTGAAATGATCTCTGCCCTAACCCCCCACCTACCCACCCCCACCCGTTAGCACTCTTCGTCAATTTGTGTGCTTTTTTTCTAAATCTTCTTTGAACTTTCATAAAACTTTCTGTTCAAATGAGCCAGTGCAAACATTAGGTGTGGTGCGCTACGACTGAGAAACCACTTATTTCCCAAATGGGTGTAGGCCTATAGCACGAAAGCATCTCTGACTGTGTCGACTGAGGTATTCAACGAAATTCTTATGTGATGAATATGATTGTAAGAGGTCTGCGTTTCGTCTTGTGGCATCGGGCTTGCCCACGATCTAGGGAATTTTCAACCCGTCACGGGCTACGGCAAGTTGAGAATTTCGTTGCCCGAGCTTTATGAAATCGACATCTTGGAAGAACTGTATAAAAAATTCTAGCTCAATTCAAGCGAGCAAACCTAATCCGTTAACATTACATGACAATATTATTGTGGTTATGGCCATGTGCCAGTATGCGATTTTGCGTAAAACCGAACGCCTTACCAGTTACCTCTGAAAGGAGAAGGCCCGATTTTAAAAGCCCAACGCACAACGCGAAGTTTGTGAGGGGTCACACGGACCCCAAACAAACGGAGCGATAGCAGCCCAGTGGTTAGAGTCCCGGCCTCCCAACCAAGAGAACGCCAACTCAAATTCGGTGTCTGACCAATATAGGGGTTAAAAAGATTCACTGTGCTAACAAATGGCCGTGTTCCTTTGAGGGCCAAACTGCGTGCTCTTGCTACGGTTATAGCCGAAACGTCAGCTGAATTTGTACTGAACAAAACTTGTTCAGCTTTCCTTCCAAGTTTTCGTCAGTTGAAGTCTGATAACAACATAAAAACCGATCAAAGAATCAAAATTGAAGACTAAGTTGGCGGTTTGATTTGCTAGTAGCCCTTTTCCTCTGAGCTCATCGCCACAGTGATTTAAAACTAATTCTCAGTTAATTCAGGAACGTGAGCTAAACCTTCCGCCATTTGAAAAGTAAGCTGCTACCTAAATTATGCAGTGTTAGTTAACGTTAATTTAATAATATTAAAAAAAAAAAATTATTAAATTCATCAGTTAATTTAACTTGTACATAAAATTTAGAAAAAAAAACAGAATTTTGGTCACAATTAGTTTTTTACGATGTCTTACGCTAAAGAATGTTTACGAAATTTGCATCCGCTATTTGCTTAACAATGTGGTGCAAACGTGTCGCGGGAAGCCGAAAATAGGCCCTCAAATAGCGTAAAATGCTTCAGCTTCCGGGGCTTAGCTCTGGACCATATTGAGGGAGCGTATTGCGCTCCCTCAGACCTCCTAGCTTGTTAGGCCGTGCATCTGCCAAGTAGAATAATCATTTTCTTTGCCCCCTGTCGGGAATTCATTGCCCCCCGGCGCCCGGCCCGGAAGCGGGGGTTAGGGGCCGCAACACCTGTGTGGGGGGGGGATTCAACCTAGTTGTTATGCAGTCTTTTTTTTTTTTTTTTAGACAGTGCGTTTGATCAAACATCACCATCATGTGCGCATAATAACTTGCTCAGACCACATTTGCCTGTAAACAACATGGGATAAGACGTACGGATCTATACAAATGAATCTGGACTAACATTGCTCGAAATATTGCAGAGTACTGCAAACAAGCATCCTTCCTGATTTTTTAAAATCTTATTGAAATTACGTAATCTCCTCCGTTCTCTACAATTTACTAAAAGGTGTTTCTGGTCATAATTCGAGCTTCTGATCTGGGCGGAGGGGGGAGGGGAAGCAGGCGCGTGTCGGCGTCTGTGCATCGTGTGCGCTGCCCCCTGCCGACTACCCAATCCTTTTGCCAAGAAGCAGACGAGACTGCTCTGTTTTTTCTTGAGCACACTTTCGGTTGTTGTGGCCAGGGGGCACTACATTCCATTGCTTTGGTTCCCGCCCCACCTCAACATTTGTAGTCCGTTCCTCTCCCCTCCCACTCCCTCCGTCTTTCGTCGCCATGGGGATCGCCATCTGCGCACAGTTCATAGCGCAGCATCTCGACTCCACCTATGCTCCCGCGGCAACAATATGACGGACGAGTGAAATCTTTGGCCATCACGTAAACCAAAGCCTTGGTGGCCAATTCGAAAGTAAACAAAAGTCGACGCATCCTCACCACTGGCGCACGCAGACTATATTTTTCCGACCCCTGCATTTCAAAGATATTAAAATACAGGTGTCTTTTAAAAACCTAGTAATGACTGGTCAAACCTGCCTCCAGTTTTTTTTTCTTCTTCTGGTCTATATTTCACATTAAAATGTGAATTTTAGCACGGTTTGATATTCAAATTCATTGGAGCCCCTAACCAATTTTACTCATTTCGAGCTCCGTCAATGTGGAATGTGTTTAAATAGAATCTGGTAATGACTTCAGCTCTACATAAGTCAGACAACAGCTCCATTGCTGTGTTTAGCACCGCGTCTCAGCAAAAACTATCAACTTCAGTGTCAAGTCTTTTAGCTTGCACTTTTACATGCTGTTAGCGGGAAGTCTTGGCCTGGTTAAGGTGAGAGGTCATCTAGTTACCGGACTACAGTTACTAAGGATAAGCTAGTACACAATGACTTAGGAAATACCAATAACCTCCTACCCAACACCCTTTTGGCACAATAGAGCATAGAGGCAGTGCCGAGGCAGTTTGAGGCATTCAGGACACGTCGGATCCCGATTGTGTATATTTGTCATTAGATTTTGGATCACTATCTTAGTACCGAGTTACTCGAGTTATAAATTGCGTAATTATGGGCACTGTAAAATTAGCTTCTGTAAGGCGTACAAGGCTGAGTCTTGAATCATAATATTACTATAGAGCAGTGACATTTGCCGCCATATTGGCACCAGTATGGGTTTTGGAGGGCATAACTACAAGGTGCACTACATAAAAATGGAGGGAAAAACAACGGAAGAGCGGATTTCTTAGGCTTAAAATAACGTTGTTTTCTCCAACAACAAAAATCGCGCGTTTTAGGTCTAAGAAATCACTCTTCACAGCATCGGCTTCAGTATGACGCCCTTCTGTTTCTCTCTGCAGTGCCCCTTGCAGCTAACCCATTAAGGCTCCAGCATAGAGTTATATACAATAATACTACGTCGTGTCACTGCTCTATTGTCAACTGACATTGACGGCTTGAGAACTGTTAAAGTAAATAAATATGCGGAGTACGGAAAAGGAACACTCTGTCTCGTCTCCATTTTTATTTAATATTTATTAATTAGTATATCATAATAGATAGTTAATTGTTACTGAATTATAACGAAAAACGTATTATAAGAACAGTGGTTACAATTAATGTACACATAACTCTATCTCATCTAACGCATGTAAGACAATGTTTACATTTTAGTTGGTACACGTGATTGTCAGGGCGCCGCTTGTCGTAATAACAATGAACTGCAAACAATACAAAAGGAGTGATATCTGCCCAAAAGAAAACTTGTTTAGAATGCCGGGCAAATTTTTTTAGCCGTTTGAAGTCGTGATTTCAAACGCTAAGTTAATCCCACCGACTAAGAATTCAAACATATTTGAAAACTTCATATTTTTTATTTGATTTTCGAACTGTTAATTAGTGGGATTAATTTAGCGTTTGCTGTCACTACTTCAAACCGGGGGTTCATTAAAGTAGCCTTTTCACCTTTCCAAGTCCTAGATGCAGCTCCGCAGAATCTTCGAGCAATATAAAGAAAATAGCAGTAAATAAAATAAAATAAAAAAACAATACTATTCGCAGCACCGTTGCTATTTTCATAAATAAAACGAGATCACGTGACCCACATCAGCCTATTGCATGGCGGAGAATGTGGAACGTGGATGCTGTGTTTAGAATATAGGCAACAATATCGAAATGGTGAACAGCCGCCTTTAACAATTTTTTTTAACAGTTTATTGCTAAACGCGACGTTTTAGCCAGTAAAGGGTTAGGGTTAGAGGTTTTTGCAAGGAACAAATTCCACTGCTAGGTGCCTAGCAACAGAAGATGAGAGGGAGCCGATGTAAGATGTAAAATAATGGACGCTCGCCAATCGAAGCGCTTTAACGACAAGAATTGTCGCCAGAGGGCCTAAACTGACGGCCGCCATCTTGTTTGCTATGGAGTCAGCATGCCTAATGTAGATCGGTTAAAACGTTAGCATCACTCAAAACCAGAATCGCATCCTTAAGCATGCTAAAAACGCCTGAAAAATTGCTTATGAATGAATGATAAAACGAAATTATATATGCTAGATTAGTTTGGTTAAATAACTTTTGGAGGTTTTTCGATACAGAGTCTGTTTTCATAATTGATTCTGGGTTTGAGAGGCGCTGACTAGTGACGATCATGTGGATCAGGGTTTGGCTGTCAAGATGCATAATTTACGTTTCTACTTGGCTATTGCAGCCTCTAATCAAGTAAGAAAGGTACATTGGTTGCACAACCTTGTAACAATTTGGATTTTAAAACAACCCGAGTGCTGCCGCATTAGAGCTATACCGTGACAAATTGAGCAGTGCAAGTATTATGAATGTCCCACACACGCGTTCAGAGTAAAATAAAACAATAATTCTGCCTCGAATTTGCATTTATTACGTAGGTGGTTAATAGGATGATTTATCTTGAATTGTCTGCGTTTTATTTATTAATTTATTTATTTATCGTGTTATTAGTTTCTCTAATATTGCGGTACACCTACAGATCCAAGACAGGCTGAAAATTACCGCCAATGGAAAACGAAACAAGGAGAGAAATTCTGCTATAAAATCCTGCAAGATCAAAATTGCTGCAATTGTATGGTTGGTGTTTTTAACGACGATTTTGATGTCTTTCTTAGACCATTTCGTGTCGGATTTGCGGCCACGAGCATCCAGTCTGGTCAGGGCTCTAGCCTATATACGACGCACGACAGGCAGTTCTCTTGTCGTGACGCGCGTATGACGTCACTGGTCTAGTCCAATAAGAAAGTCAAACGGTAGCTGTTTTGTTCGTCAATGGCCAAATCATTATGACGTCACGACACAGCCGCGTTGATTAGTTAGGATAGGACATTTATAATCTCTGGTTCACCTCTGTCATCGTAAGACAGTTTTAACATGTCAGGAAGAAATTGTGCGCGTAGTGCTGAACAATGCTAAGTGTATCCTGGAAACACATACCTCCAAAGTACGTTGTAATGGAACCCATCTTTACCAAAAATACAAGTTTGGAATTATGGACACACATACATATTGAAGCTAGATTATAGTACATTAGAACGAAACGAAACAGCGTGAAATAGTGTGCATGGAAGACCATCATTGTTTAAAGGAAGCTACAGAGCAGTGACATGACGTAGTATTATTGTATACACCTCTATGCTGGAGCCTTAATGGGTTAGCTGCAAGGGGCACTGCAGAGAGAAACAGAAGGGCGTCATACTGAAGCCGATGCTGTGAAGAGTAATTTCTTAGACCTAAAACGCGCGATTTTTGTTGTTGGAGAAAACAACGTTATTTTAAGCCTAAGAAATCAGCTCTTCCGTTGTTTTTCCCTCCATTTTTATGTAGTGCACCTTGTAGTTATGCCCTCCAAAACCCATACTGGTGCCAATATGGCGGCAAATGTCACTGCTCTATACCCTACAAACAAATGCATTTTTCGACAGTTTAATTATAAAGCTCTAATCTCCAACCAGAATTCGGTTCGTTGTTATGACCTCATTGTAAAAATTTTGTGATTGGGCGATTTTTTGTTTTTATTACGTAACCCACGATTTATTACGTTTGCAAACGTAGATCTGTGAACGGTGTCTTGCTTTCAGCACTGTGCCGTAAGCAAGATCAGACATTACTACGTAAGCAAGAATACCTTTGAGTTCATTTGAAATGTAACGAACACACGTTTCGCTTGAGCATTCAAACGTTTTACAACTTCAACTCGTAAGTAAATTAACAACGATAAACTTCATGATCGCTACCTGGGACGGTTATTGGGCAAGGCAAGAAGCAAAAAATTCTCTGGTATAACGTTCAGTATGGAAATTGCTGCCTTGATTAATAAGCACATTTTTCTCCAGTTTGTAACCATTTGTTTGCTTTGAACAACGAAAACACTTAACTTTCCGCTTAAAATACTTAGCATAGCTCACTTTATACACTACTTTAAGGCTCACGCCATAAAGTAGATGATGTAATTACTCCATTCCGCTAAATTAGGTACGCGCCAACATTCAAACAAATCCGGGGCAATTATTTTTGTTTTTCACGCCATGGCATCATCACCAAATGCCCCATCTTCAGCATTTTTTCTCCTCTATTATTTGCCTATAATTTCGTTTAAATGTCGCTAGGTAGATCACAATAGACAAGACTTGCCCCGCCTCAGGCTGGTATGCGCCACCAAACGCCGCAGGGGTGCGCTCCTCCTCCAACGCGTCGATGAGTGTGCGATTGTTCTCATTTCGAGTGTGTGAGCGCATCGTCACTTTTTAGCATTCCTCAAAACCAGTTCTCAATATTTAGCGCCTTGCCCATCCCACCTTTTTGTGTCAGATATCAGTGAATGTGCATATTTCCTTGTTTTTTTTTTAATAATAAGTTTGTTGCAGCATTACACCGCCTGAAGGAAATGATCGTCATAGGCCTAGCACTTCAAATCGGTCGAATTCAACACAAGTCCAAATTTGGAACTTAAAAAGGGCAAATTCAGCTCGGATCAATCCAACTTAAATAGATTGCTTGTGACGGATTACCATACTAGGAATGAATTCTGTTTTTATGTTACTACCTGGATAATACACTTTAATTCATTGCCTACCGTTTTTTTTTTTTACCGAAATAAATTCAACTCAAGTTCGACGAAAACCCGGTCACTGCTGGAATTCGCACAAACAAGTGTTTCCCGGGTGCTATTTAGATGATTGTGGTTTTGCGTATCGCCAACTAGGTTTCACCATGAGTCAGTCGGCGAGTGTTATGCCATTTGAATAATTAATCATACCTACCAATGAAATAATATTGGTTCCGCACGACAAGGTCATCCGGTTTGTGGGCAACGTTTATTTAATACTTCGCGCGCACTTTATTTCGTTGACTGTCGCAGATCCAACTCCGATCCAACTGCTTTTCCCATATGGTGATGGTTTCTGCGAAAACGAGCCTTGGTGATCGGTGTGAGGCATTTTCCGTGGTTTGTCAGAAAATCGGCATCGTAAAAATGCGTAATCACTATTTATTTTCGCATAAACATTAAATTGACCGACGATAAACAGGAGACAGTCATTTGACAGCGGAAGAAAATTATTATTGCAAAACGGGACTGAGTAATTATTTTATAGCGATTATTTTAGCGTTGAGTTATGTCACACCGGTATACGACAGAACAAAAATACTCAAAGGTTTAAAGCAAAAATCTTAGTGCCGTAAACAAAAATATTTGCGATTGTCAAATTATCTGTGCCAGAAATATTCACTGGTTTGTCATTCGTGTCTGCAGCTAAGAGCAACACGACGATTCAAATATTTTTTCATAATACACTTTTCCTCTTTTTTTTTTAACACTTCTGTACCCAATCGAGGTCCAGCGTTTGTCTGCAGCGTTCGACGTCATTTTACGTAAAATCTGAATACTTCACTTTTGATCCAATTGACTGGAGGGCATTGTGAACCTTAATTTGGACCCAATTTCTGAAATTATATAGGCCAACCTATATATATATATATA
>JAHWFP010267486.1:154058-175038 GCA_023313725.1 Lithobius niger | reverse complement strand
TTGTGGGGACCTAACCTTCAACCTAGAAGGGCCCTTTTCGGTAAAAATGGCCTTCTCATGGCCTTTTCGGCATGCAATTGTGGGGCTTTAGACTGAGTCAAATAAGGTAAACACACATGAATACAATACAGCAAAACAGATAAAGAAAGATTCTTAAGATTTTTTTGAAGAAAAAGGTGTCTTATACCCCCCCCCCCTTCCCCCCTCTTGTATTAAATTCGGCCACAGCCATGGGTCATTTTCCATCTCTGCTGGACGGCAAAGGTCATCTGATCCATTCTGGGAAATCCTTTCCACCAGCACCTACCCATTTCAAATATTCAAATGTTGCCATGAAAATGTGAGAATATTGTGGAAAAACAGACATTGGTTTGGCGAATACAACAGTTGTACACATTGGGAAGGTCTGTCGACCACATCGGCTTTGTTGAAATTTGTTTTTGCGAACGCAGATCGACACAAGCAACGCGCAACGCATAGTCAAGCATCACTTCGGGAAATTTCCCGAATTACCGTCAGGCAGTCCGCACCTGCACTTTCCGAGCCATTTGTAAGGACAAAAGCTGGTTTTGAGTGGCGCTAGCTACATTGTCAACCCGGGGTGCGCGCGGGCGCGTGGTGTGACGGAGTGAGTAGAGCGGAGGGCGCGCGCTGATGAATAGACGAGGTGACGTCAGTAATAGGCTCCACCGACGCGCAATTGGCAATGGGACGGCCCTCGGTATAATTAAAGCAAATGAATTTTGCTCGCCATTCTCATTTCCGTTCTTGTCCATTTGAAATAGTAATTACGAGGCAAGTATAAATGGTAATACTAAGGGGGGGTGGGGGAAAGGGAGGGGGGGGAGAATGGACCAAGCCAACGGAAATGAAATGAACCAGCTTTATGTTCCTCTTTTTTTTTTCCCTTTCCTTTTCTGTTTTATTCTTTCTTTCTTTCTTTCGTTTGCTTCATTTCGTAGTTTCATTTATTTTTTAGGCTTGCCCCGTGTGTTTGTAGGAGTGGGTGCTGGTTGGTGGTGTTGCTGTTTTATTGAGGTGGTTGGACGGTTTTGTTGCACGGCCCAGGCGTCCGAGTTAATGAAACTTTCCCGTTTAAGCTTCTTTCCCTCGGTCGGCCCTGCAATATAGGGCAACTGTTTTGACGTATTTTCGATCCGATCGTTTGCGACATTAAGGCCCTACGTTAATTAGTTCCCCTCCCCACATCGTGTAATTAACCGTAATTAGTTTTATTTCAATAAACCTGAATTAATTTTTTCTTTATCATGTCATTGGGCTTGCTGCAGTATACGTTAAATTGCTTTTTGGTGAAGTACCTAAAGGATATACAAATTGTAGTGCAGGATAATTCGTTCATGAAAAAGATTCTTATTAAGGGTTCGAACCGGACCGGGAAGGCTGGAAATGCCAAGGAAAAGGAAAATAGGTTTAAAAAAAAGTCAGGGGAAAGTCAGACAAAAATCCTAACTAAGCAGAAAAAAGTCAGGAAAGATTTTGAGAACGGTAGCCCTAAAAACATTAAAAATATCGTACGCTGATGCAGGTACTATATTAAGTTTAGTAGTTAAATTTTGACGGCAAAGGTCAGGGAAATGCGAAAAATCTGGGCAGGGAAAACCTGAAAAAGTCAGGAAAATTCAAACCAAAAAGTTTGTACGAACCCTGTTATTAACAACGATAGTAAGCATAATGACTGGGCCAAGGGGCGTAAATAAGTTAATAAATAACAAATCGTACTTTGAAAAGGGAAAAATTAATGCGAGCTTTTAAACAGATACATTTTCAAGTTTCTTTAAAAACGTTTCACAGCAATGGACGTATGTCGGTGACAACAGATATCCTGGAAGATCCTTGGGAAGGTGCGAAAAGAAGGAAGGGTGGGACATTTTTTTCCGTCAGCGGTATTCTTCCTCTTATTTACACAGATTTTACTAATTCACACATATTCATTCTTAACGATTGTCGTTATGAGATAGCGTTCGCGGATCCCTATACCGCTTGATTCATTTCTAATTTCCAGCTGCGAGAATGCTGGTGGAGACGCATCCTTACAAATTTAACTTTATGGGGCCTCCTGGCAGGCAAAAATTCCCTCAAATGCAAGCACAATACAATATTTTAATTTTCGGACAATTATTTGCGCGCTTGGTCACAATGAAAGATGACGAAATGATGAGTGGAAACAGCCAACTAGGGTTCAGCCACCTTGACCGGATCAAAGATGGCTGAACGGTAGTTGTCTGTCTCCGCAATTTCGTGTGTTTTTATTGTAATTTCATCATCTTTTTATTCACAAAGATCGCAAAATAAATGTCCGAAAATTAAAATATGTGCTTGCTCGCATTTTTGGGGATTCTTGCCTGTGATGAGGCAACACCACACAAACAACCTTACAGATCCACCTGTTAGTGATACGTCTTCAAATCTAACTCGTGCAGCTCATTTAAATTTTGCCGTGAATTCATTTATTGACTAAAAATTTGCAATCTGAATATTCTGACGTTCGCAAACTTTGAAATGAATTATTACAACAATCCGTTTTTCTTTCTTTTTTTTTTTTTGCTTAGCATCGTGACGCGATTGCGAAACTTTGGCAAATTTGCGTGCCGAATTCGAAAACTAACGTTTGAATATTTTAAAATGCATAATGACGAAGTTTCAAATGACTAATTATGTTTTCAAATGAGCCTCTTGTTTGCAACGTGATGCAAGGCTTGTTTGTGATTGTCAACATCAATTAGGAAAATTCTTATCGGAAATTGTTTAAAACTGGGCCCCGCCATTTTACTAATGACTGCTGCTTGTTTGGTTATTTGAAACTGTCACTTTACAATATTGGGGCCCGTGTTGAAAGGCTCTTGAATAAGTAATCATGTTCCGGTAGCTGTTAACTGCATGTTGTGGCTGATGATGGCATGTACTTAAAGAAGAAATTAGCGCCATTTATTAGTTTATAATATTAGCTTTTATTCGTGTGCCATAGGGATATTTATATAATTCCTTTCAATATTATACAAGCACATAAATAGCCTAGTCCGTTTTCATTAAAAACCCAAGACAGGGTTCAGACAAAACCTGGAAATCTCGGGGAAATTTCAGGGAAAACGTAGAAATTTTTTGAAAATCAGGGAAAAGACAGGGAAATTTGAAAAAAATGCCTGTGTGTCTGATCAGTAAGTTTCATTGAATTAGCAGATCGGGAACAAAAACCTAGGCTAGTAGCAAATATTTTAATTTGGGGCTTTAATATGTTCAAGTATATTAGATATTACTTCAATAAACCAAGTCTTAGAATAGTACTAACATCTATGATGAAAATGTGTTTAGTTCCGTCTAGACTAGTCTCGAAACAGCTACTTTCAGGGATGTTGGATTATTTTTGCATACAAATATTAATAAAAACATTAGGTTACTGCCTGTTTTTCTAACTATATCGCGAGCCACGGCTCTTTGCCGTGATGTCATCATCAGTAAGCCACTGACGAACGAGAATAGCGCATCTTTGGCCATCTGATTGGACTAGCCTAGTCACGTGATACGCGCGTCACAGCAAACATCCCTGGCGCGTGGTTTAAACGCCTTGTAAACTACTGGAAAATACCATTGGATGCACTTTGAAAACCTGGAAATGTCAGGGAAATTGAGAATAAAAAAATTGTCTGAACCGTGCAAGAGTCTGTGTGTCGAAACTTATACCAAAACATTAAATAAAGGCAAAAAAACAGTCGGGATTTTTTTTTCAACTCACCTGAAAAAATACCTTGTAACAAGCGAACTATATAAAAGGGTTTTGTAATAAATACAAATTATTTTGAAGCTGTTTTTTAACCGTTTGTAAAGAAAGTTTTTTGTTAAGCTGTGATGTTTTGCAATGGCGATTAAAATTTGTTACGGCAGTTACAAAACGCCAGTCATGTAAAACGCCAAGACTAAAACAGAAGCCCAAGATGGACTCGATAAAACTCGATAAGGCCCAAAAAAAAAAAACGATAAAACTCAAAAAATAATAGATAAAACCCGACAAAAACAATAAAACACGAAAAGAAAAGAAAAACAATTGGATTGGTTTTTTGAGAAAAACGCGGGTTTTTTTTTTCAATCAGAAAAGGCGCCCAAAATTACCATGAACTTGGCACTGCACTGCGTGGATACTGCATGTTTTAGTGTTATGGTATTCAAATGCTTTTTTAGTTTCATTCACTACAAGTAAGAATTTATAGGGTTGGAGAGGAGAATTTGTAACGCAAAAAAAGTCCCTATTGAAACGTGTGACGTGCATTCCTATTAGTTCCATCCGAGTTTTCAGAGGGCGCCACGCGTTCCAGCTGGTAACTTTTGGTCATTTTTCAGCCCAATTCTAAAGTCAACTAAATCATATCAAAAACCAAAACTGGTAAAAGGGGCCGCTAAGTTATGAGTGGTTCGGCCCTTCAAAGGAGTGATATCAGCACACCAAAACATTCGCCAAGTTAATCGCACCGCTTAAGGGCGCGTTTACGCAGCGACTCGCCTTTGCATTCTGGCAGCTAGAACTCAATCGCGATGGCAAAGGTGACATTGCCATGGTAACAACGCTAAATGGATTAGCTAAATCCGACATCGTTTGCAGTCTTATAATCCGTGCCAATAATATAAAGAATTCCTCATGACGAAACAGTTTTCCCAAACGCTTCTGAACTAACGTTATTTGCTGTTTTCGTTGCGAGGCGGCAGACATAAAACCGCCGGAATTTGAGGTGATTTCTAGCTTCTAGCTGTGAGAATGCAAAAGCGAGTGGTTACATAAACGTACCCTAATAGTTCGAAGGTTAAATGAAAACTAGAACATTGCTACTTTCGGTAGCAATGTTCAAGTATTCAGCCCAAATCTAAAGTAAACTAAATTACAACTAAGCTATAAACTAAATAATAATTAAATGCAAGCTATTTTCGTTTAGTTTAGTTTAATTTTAGGGTGAAAACGGAGTAGAAATTCCCACATAAAACTCATGGCGCCCTCTATAAACTTAGACGGAACTAATCGGAATGAATCAACATCTAAGATATTTCACAAGGGGGGTCTCAGTCACAAATTCTCCTCCGTAACCTTATAAATTTTTTCTACAAGTTATACAGTAAAAGTAAATTATACTTAAACTGAGTTCTATTAAAATCGTATTTACCAATACAACGGGGATCAAACATGTATCATCAACTCTTGATAGTTCTGATTAAGCTGTGCCCTACCACGCTACGATAAATTATCCGGCAGGCTCTAAGCTTTTAACGGTATGAAATACGTTATCCGTAAGTTGAGACGAAGGTATCTTCAGCCTGGTTCAGCTATAGTCGCGGGCGAGTAGCGTTAAAGGGATATACCTCCCAGCGCCATATTTCTCGATCCTCCACATCAAGTACAGCCCCAAAGGTCTATTTATTTACCGTTAGTCTTTCCCTTGCTAAAAATCCGTTTTTAAATGTGGCGTCTAGGAGATTTTCTGTTGAATATTGGGAAACTTTATTTACGTTCTTCCAGAACGAATACGATGCTTTGCGCGTCTGTATGCAATGACCTTGAAGTTTTATATGTGTGTGCGCAGTACTAATTTTAATCGTTTGCTAGTAGTTACTATGCGATGAAAAATCTAAAAAACTAATGCAGTAAAAATTAAATTTAATTATTCCAATAGATCGCCGAAAGCAAAATTATAAGACATTAGCCTAGAAAATTATAAATTGTGATTTCAAAATGCGAGAATCATTCTGGTTTGTGACGACACAATCTTTAACTTGATTCTGTTTCGTGTACTATTCCCAAAGCCTACCGAGACAGCAGCTTCGTTCCTCGCTGCGAGGAACGCATGCAGCTACCACCCCAGCCGACCTTGGCGCTGTAATTGCGCGGATGGCGATCTGCGCGTAGCTGTTACAAGGGACGCGGAATGTTATGAGGCAAGCCTGGTGTCCCTTTAAAACTGTTTGCTACATTTTTAAGCTGTCATATTGCGTCGTACGAAGTCTCTGGCAATTATTTAATTTTACTTACTTTTCTTTTTGGGGCTGTTACTCCGTCGACTCAATCGCACCCAGCGGTCAACAGGTTAACTGATTGCGAATCGTCGCTTTCAGCCGCCATGTTGGATCAAGTCGCGTATGTGTTCTGATTGCACGGTCAGGGTCGGACATGTTACTAGTGTATAGGCGTGGTCTGCTAATGCGTTATGAAGCATTGCGTGTAACCATGGGGAGTGATGTGATGCGGTTGGGTACACATCAGATTTTGATTTTTTTTTTCATGGTATTTAATTTCCCAGCTAATTTCATTTCTTCAATCTTTAATAAGCTTTCTTTCTTTCTTAAATTTCAAATGCCATAAAAACTGTAACGACCAATTTTTAACCTACTTTGCTGGAAAGCTCTCGGCGAGCCGATTAATTTTGTTAAAGTAGCATCGTCAAAATAGGGCAGTAATAGCGAAAATACATAATTTTGCCCGGTGTCGGTACTTTCAAAGTTTCAATTTAATTTTCGATTCTAACAAATAGCCTACTGAAAAGTTTAAATCAGTAGAAAAACTGAAACCGCCCAGCTTTAGCAAAATTTTAACCCATGCAGGAGGAGAATTCGTATCCCCAACCCTCCCCCGAATTCATTCAAGTTACAATGAAAATTCTGGGCTCTTCTGATTGTATTAAAAATTGTTTGTCTGTCACATATTAAAAACTGGCACTGGAAACTGTTTATTAAAACTGTTTAATAAAACTGTTTATTAAAACCGATGTTAAAAGTGATGTTGAAACTAATATTAAAACTGATGCGTAGGCCTAACACTGATCTTAAAAACTGTTGTTAAAACTGATGTTAAAAGTGATGTTAAAACTAATATTGAAAACTGATGTGTAGGCCTACCACTGATATTAAAAAATGTTTGCTAAAACTTATATTAAAACTTATATTAAAAAACGTCTGTCTACCTCCACGTTAACCTTTAAAGGGACACCCGGCCTGCCTTATAACATTCCATCTGCCTTATCACAGCCAAGCGCAGATCGCAATCCGCACATTTGCCAGCTTCAAGCTTATAGCTGCGTTCCTCGCAGCAAGGAACGTAGCTGCTGTCTCGATTGGCTTTGGGAATAGAACACGAAACAGCATCAAGTTAAAGATTGTGTCGTCATAAACCGGAATGATTCTCGTATTTTAACATCACAATTTATAATTTTCTAGGCTAGTGCCTTATAATTTTGCTTCGGCGATCTATTGAAATAATTAATTTTAATTTTTACCGCATTAGTCTTTTGGATTTTTGACCTCATGGTACTTATTAGAAAATTAGTACATGCACACACAGAGATGAAACGTCATGATTATTGTAAGCGCGCAAAGCATCACATACTGCGGGACGCAGTTAATAAAGTTAACAATTATTCAACAGAAAATCTCCTAGACGCCACATTTTAAAACGGATTTTTACCAAAGGATTGACTAACGGTAAGGAAATAGACCTTTGGGGCCATACTTGATGTGGTGGATCGAGAAAAATGGCGCCGGGAGGTATATCCCTTTAAACCCAATTTCAGAGTCATTTAAAATATTCCATATCGATTCAATTCCTTATTTGTGGCAACCCGAAAAAAACAATACCCCCCCCCCCAAAAAAAAAACCAATAAAACCTGAATTTTTTTTTAGAAAAACCCGGAGTTTTTCCGAACCATGCTTCACGGCATTTTTTTTTCTGTGTTCAAATGACAAATAAAAAAGTTTTCTTGAGTGATATAACCAACTCGCGGAAAATAACAAGGTCGTTATTTTTGTTTAAGAAAATTGTTGCGTTTACAGGATGTTGCAATATACTTTTGGGCGGAAAGGGAAATACTTTTACAAAGGTAATATAATGCAGCTTACCATCAGTTGACGACCGAACCAACGGATGGGCGTTTGCTGTTAAGTGAACAGCAGTTGAACCCGTGTTTAAAGTGTGTAGAACGGGTGTTTAAAGCTTCGATGTCGAGTGCTGCAGCCCGTGTCACAAATTTAATCACAAATTTTATTTAACAAGAGAACAAACATGGAAAAACTAGTTTCTTTCAGGCAGTGGCTAAAGAAAAACAGAAAATAAAATAAATATACAAGCAAAAAAACCGAAAAACCTACACACAACTCGTGGCTACGTCATAATTAGCACGGCACACACATTAAACGGACAAGCCGACAAGGTCCGCCAGTTTTTCCAATAACACGTTTAGATAAATATGCGTGTCTAGTCTCTTTGTTGTTGTGTTTGTCACTGACACTGACACTTACGTTGGCAAAAAAGCCAGCGAGTGCTAACACCGAAAACTGCGCAAGAAAGTCGAATTTTAAGTTTTTTCTTTCAGTGTCATAGGATTCATAGGATTTTAAATATGTCAATATTAGTTTTTTTTTTATTATTAATCTCTTTGTGCCTTAAGTCAGCCGAAGCAATTTAGTGCTTGTATGGCTGAACCGGCTCAATTTTGAAAATTACCAGACTTTTAGAGAAGAAATATCTGGTAACGGCAGATGCCAACCCGGGGATTCGATCCAGGAAACCTCCGATAATCGTAGGGGTCGAAAGATTGTCCAGGATTGGCCAGAACACTTCCCACAGCCGCTGAAGGAGCATGGTAGCCTCTCACGCTACCCTGGCCGGCAGCCCTGGCGGGGACTTTGCCAAGGTCCCCTTTCCAGGGGTTCGACCAGATCCGCAAACCTCCAGCAACCAGGCTGAGCTCTCTCACAACTCAGCCACGATGACCACAGTCATCATGAATTGTGTTTATTTTCACTAGTGTTCCGCTCTAATTCCTTCAAAACTTACATCGTCGCATCGACTTGAAATTTAGTTTTTTTTTTAAGTATCAAGTTTAAAGAAAAATAGCGAGAAAAAATCTCAGAAAGCATCAAAGTTAATGTTACTCTAATGAAGATGGGAACCATAAAAAAAAACCACGAGAAAAAAAAAGTACTCTGAGTTGAAAAACTGCAAATTTTGATGACGGTGCACGTAAGAGCGTGGCCAAGACCAATTATATAGCACCCAGTTTTCTGTTAAAAAAAAATACTTTACAGTTTTGTAAACAACTTTTTAAACATCGTATTTCAATGAAAGTTTCGCAGCAAAATGACCAAAACTTTCCTTTAAAAAAATCGCCACAAACTGGAAGGAAGCATTTATGCAACGACTCGCTTTCGCCTTCTCGCAGCTAGAAGCTAGAAATCATCTGAAATTCCAACATGGCGGCAGTTTTAGCTCTGCCGGCTCGCAACGAAAGCAGTCAATATGTGAGTTCAGAAGTTACTGGAAAATCGTTTCGTCATGACTTCTTTATTTTTTTTTTGTCACGGATTATAAGACTGCAAGCATTTACTCAAATGAAGTCGGATTACGCTAATCCAGGTAGCGTTGTTATCATGGCAACGACATATTTGCCATCGCGATGAAACTCTAGCTGCGTGAATGCAAAGGTGAGTCGTTGCATAAACGCGCCCTAAAGTGTGCGCGGCCTATCTTGAGTTCGCTGCAGAACGAAGACAGGTAATCGATTGTATGTTTTCAGTAGCAGTGTGCCTTGTTGATATCCAAGAAGGTTACATAAGCAATGGCAGCCGTCGATTAAAGCCGCTCCCTCCAGGAAGACATAGCCGCTCATAAAATACTTCCAGGACTCATGACACGCCAGCGCACACAATAAGGCTCTAACGAAAACTAGGGCTAGGATCGCTTTCAAATCACACGCATAATGACAATGAACTTCTTAGCATTTGGGCTTCATTATAATGTAATAGCACAGAAAGTTAATACTTTTGAGTCCCTAACATTAAATTAAAAAGAAATTGGGTGCCATCAGACACATCTTCGGGTACCACTAGCGATCCTATACTTTAAAACAATTCCTCTAAAAAAAAAAAAGAAAACAAGATTATTTTGAATACTGTACCGATTCCGTATTTATCACCCAGTTTAGATGATCTCAGTACTGTTCAACAATGCTCGTAACAATGCAACAAGCTTGATACCTTCATCCCAGGCCTGGAGTACTGAGATCGACAAAGGGCCAGCACGCGCACAACAAAGAACGAATCGTGCTGACGTTCTTTTGCTCAGAAAGCTTGGCAATACGACTGTGCGTGCAACAATGTTTATGCAAAAAAAAAAAAAACGAATCCTAATGCCGATTTTTCCCTTCAGCGAACAAGCACAATGTTGCAATAAAAATGACAGTGAATGCGCTTTTCGATTGTTACGCGACTGGGTGATGAATAGGTTATTACCCGCTTTCCTCGTACTGAGCTCAACAATGCGGGGCCTCGCAATTGTTAATCTAGTACTCGGAAAATGGGTAATAACCTATTACGCAGCACGAAGCAATAAAATGCAGTATTTGGAATTTGAATTTGAATTTATTAAAGCGAGCCTTGGCCCTTCGCCATACGCTCGGCTACATAGTTCAGGATGCACCAACAAAACAGAAATAGCGTACAACAGAGTCTTAACCACATACACGTGCAATAGTGTTGTAAACTATTACTATTCAAGTTTGTGAGCGAATGGCTAGGAGGCCTTATCGGCGCAATAAAATATCAATCAATCTTCAAGTTTCAAAAATAACAAAACAAACGGGATGACGTCAGATAATTTGTTCAGGTGCTTCTGACGATCCTAACTTTATAGATTTATGCCAACAATTCATGTTTTTCGTAGGAAATTTTTAAAAATTTCGTAAAATCTTCGGCATCCTACAGATTTTTACTGATATCTATTATTTTTCTATTTATGTTGGCGACTCGAAGTGATAGCTTTCCACATTATTACGCGTGGCTGGTTGATCCAAATATGAAGGCGTTATATTTTAACGAACAGTTACGGAATATTTGTGTTTTTTTTTTTTTAATTAAGCGGAATCCGCAACGTTTCCTGAACGAACTAAAAAAAAATTGAGAGGCTCCCGCAGTACGTTTTTTTTTTTTTTGTTAAATCAGAATTTTGCAATTACGATTCCAAATGGCTTCTGAACAATTGAGGGGCTCCTAAATCTTTGTAAAGCTCGTGGTGGTACCCAAAACGGCCCATTTTTTTTACCAATGTTAGCCGAAAAATTTTTTAGAACTAAATTTTCAACATAGCAGAGGAGACACTGCACAAAATGAGCCAGCATCTGTGTTACGTCACTTCCTGCGTTGTACAATGCCATGCTTTAACATCACTCAAGTGTGGCGACGCGTTCAACATGGCGTGACGTGGCCTCCCTTTGTATCCACGTCATTTGGTTTTAGTGTAGCGCCCTGTAGCGACGAACGCTTGCAACACCATTAAGCGTTAGAAGCAGCGGCGTCATTGCTTCAGAAGCAACCGGCAACTTAATGCGACGAGCGCTAACCCAGCTATAACTGTTGTTGTATTAGCTGACAACTGTAGTGCGGTTTATTAAACTGCAAGTATAACTGAAGGAATGAAAAAAGATTCATGGCTCATTATCCTTTTTTGCTAGGGGCGAAAATGGGGGGGTTGGGGAGATGTAATTCCCCCTTCCAACCTAAAGTTTGAGTCGAAAAAATAAGGCCTCAGTCGGAAATAAGAGGAGTGGCGAAATTTCCCAATAAGGGGTTAAAAACAGAAATTAGCAAAAGAAAATAAACCATCTCCCCCTCTTAAAATATTACGTTTTCAGTGCGCCCCTACTTTTCGGCATATAAGACGACTATAGAACAATTTTTTTTTAAGTCTCATGTTACATTGATCGGCCCAAAACGGAGTAAAAAGCGACATTAGCAAATGAAAAAAAAATCCCTCCTTTTTCCCTTTCAATATTTTTTTAAAAATTTAATGCGCCCCCACTTTTCGCCATGTCCGTCGACTATTAGACAATTGTTCATGCCTACAGGAAGACATGCAACCGTAAAAAAAAAGGATTTCGTCAACGACACACATTAGCTTCATATGAAAATTCGACGCCATGTTGCGTCGACAATAAATAGGTTTACTTTCGAACCAAATTCTCCGTTAGCTGATAGGTTTACTTACGAAATTAAAACGGCAGAAAACAAACAAAAATAGGCCTGAAGCTGAAAAATAGGCCATGTCTCCGCACCGTGTTGCATAAATGAATAACAGACAATTACGCTTAAAATCTAAAACTAAGCCTAAACGCTTGCAAATTTTTAACCGGCAATTGTGACGGTTACCACTTTTAGATTAAACAGCGCTGTTGCAGTGCGTGATACAGGTGTGCGCCTCAACATTTTTTGAACCGGCAATTGTAGCGGAAGTGTACAGAAGGCCGGCTGTGACCAGGTAGTCACTGCAGCCGCTTGTTTTTTTTTTCTTTTTTTTTTTCAATCAATGCCTTTCAATAGGGTTAGGAACTTAACGCAGCCAGGTGGAAACGTAAATCCTAAGACGATTCTTGGAATTAAAAGTTTATGCGGGGTAATTTTCGTATTAAAGTTTTGGTTAACATTTTATTATAAAGGAAGCTTCCTCTGTACCTGTAATTTGATGAGTGGCTATCCCGCGTATTTTCCAATATTTATTTGGTTTTGTCCATTATATATTAGAATAAAATTCCTTCGTGATATTCTTCGAAAATGCCGAAGGTATAATACAGTGTTTTGATAGGATTATGATGAAATTTTATTATACGATCGTCGCAAAGCAATATGCTGTAAGTAAAAAAAAAAAAAAAAGGAAATTTAATAACACCGAGAAAAAAATGTAATTCGGGTGACGCGGACGTCTATCTGTCCAGTCGGTAGATGATTGAATGCCAGTTATTAAAATTTTATATATAAATCTTGTTATTGGTTGTTTAAAATGACGTCAAGTACTGGTTGCTTCGCGACGAGACAGGGATTATTGCGAGTCAATATCGCTGGAGAAATTAATTTTACAGACATTTTCGTATACAAGATTAGCAAAGGCATTGGAAAAAAAAAAGAATAAACGAAGTATTCCGATTATTGTCCTTTTCCACTGAGAGTTGATGTGAGTCACTTTTTTGAACGGATGATCGATCAAGTGACCCGAAATGTTCCAGACTCTTGAACCGGTTTGACCCGCCAACCCGGTGTAACCCGAAATAGAACCATTGAGTTGATAATGAATAATTAACCACTAACACATGTTTTATGGGGAAAAAAGTGACAGTCAATAAGACTCATAGTCGTAGGGGAACTCGGGAGTGCAGTCGTTATGATTTCATGACGACTGCATGCTAATTTAAGGGGAGGAGGATTTTTATGTTTTGCAGTTGTAGTAATAAAAATTTAAAAAGTTCCCTATAATTCCACCGCTTTCATTCATGGTTATAAATAAATACAGATGCAAACCTATTTTTGGACTTATATGTCAGACTGCCTGAGCGGGGAATTGAACGCACGAACTTTGAAATCAAAGGCCGAGGTCAGGGACGTTTTTATGGTGGGGTGTCTCCCCCCACCCCCACCCCACCAAGTTTGGCCAGTTGGCAAATCAGTTGGAAAAATTACATAAATTTTGGTCAGTCGGCAAATCAGTCGGAAAATGTATACATAAATATTTGGCTAGATGGAAAATTACATCGGTAAATTTCTGGTTTACACCCTCCAACTTTTATCCTTCCTGACGTCTCTGGCCGAGGTCCTACTGCTGTGCCATACTGATACGGCCATAGGCCATCAAAGGACCTCGGCCTTTGATTTCAAAGGTCGTGGGTTCGATTCCCCGCTCAAGCAGTCTGACATGTAAGTCCAAAAGTCAACGTAAATAGGTTTGCATCTGTATTTATTTAACCCATCTTAAGCCATGGGCTTTTTCGTCCTGTATAATTCATGGGCATTTCTCCAAAAGTCCCTATACTTGATGGATCAACTTGAAGGTAGATTCGTCCATGCTGGATTTCCTGTAGGCTATGACTCCGACACCACCAACGCCGAAAAAAATTATACTGACTGATGCAGCCTCCACCAAGAAATATTTCACAGCGCACACCTCCAGCAGTTACGAACGATATCTCGTTCAATGTAACTGACGCGTCTCGCAGAGTGGGTTATCCTGAAATTAGGTAACCAACCAGAAAAGGACGAATCCGTGTTTACGTCAGTGGGGAAGGGGGGGGGGGGGGAGTAGGTTATCGGTGGCAGAAAGTAGCATGGTGGCACGGCGGTTACTACAGATCGGCAGTTCACTGGGTCACTCCTGGTCACTGGGCCACCGTTTGACCCACTACAAAAGAGTGACCTAAGTGACTCAAATGCGCCCGATGACCTGTACCAATTCTGCTCAGGTTCCAAGAATCTTTCACATGACACAGTCGGCGTGAGCATGTGCCTTTTCAGGGCCCTTCTCATACCGAATGCACGGTTAAGGGTGGGCTAATGGCAGGCTTGAACCCGCGACCTTCGGACTATCGTCTTGCTAACAAGCTGTGTCGTGACGTAAGCTTGGAACCCATACGATCTTTTATATTGTATCTAAGTTTGTCATTTACACCGTCTTGAGAAAAGGCACATTTATTTTCTTTATCTATAATTAGAAATGTCTCACTGAGAGGAAAAAAAGACAACTAAATTTGTTGCGTAAGTAACATCTTCATTATTGATATCGTTAATCGTCTCACAGTTCACGTTCGAATCATCGTCTCACACAAACAGCAGCAACGCTCAAAATCAGAACGAAGAACGCCATCTGTAATCTGTTATGGTGACCATTGCATACAAACGAGCAGCATCTTCTGCAATCCGAGTAAACTGCTACGGTACTACTTACCAAGCACATGCCGTCTTGGACGCGTTAGCAGGTAGTATAACACAAATAAAAGAGAAGTTTTAGCCATTAAGACACCTTCAGATGTAATAGCCAAACACTTTCACCAAATGAGACATCGTCAAGGCAACATTGTAAACAATCAAATTCTGCTATTTATCATGCCAAGTGCACAACATCACTACCAAAATTCAAACACGCGCTCTTACAAGTGGCTGTATTAAATCTAATTTAGGTATTTTTAATGGCTAAAATTTCGCTTTTATTTTAAACTTCAATACATCATAAACATATATAGTATAGGCCTAACACAATTTGGCAATAAATTTTAGAAAACGAACTTCACCTTGCAGCACCACCTTTGCTACGTTTGGTTTGGTCGAATTTGAAGTATCACAGTTCAGAGTTTCATGCAGAACTGCCAACTAAATAACGGTTTCGGATGTCATTTCTTCATGTAATACCGAAGAAATAAACACTTAGCCTATAACTTGACACTTAATGTTCATGACGTAAAAGAGAAGAATAAGTGTACGTTTTTATTTATGGGGAGGCTTTTGTCTCACAACTGATTGGGGGGGGGGGGGGGAGAGTGAGCAAGTGTGGTTTCTGTCCCAAGGCCCTCGCTTCAAGGGGGCCCAGCCCTCAAGGTCAGGCAAAACAGCAAGAAAGGGTGTTTGTTAAATTGCACAGGGCCTGACCTGGCTTTTACAAGGGGCTTAGCATACCTTAAGGCGTTGTATTCCTTAGGGCCCTGATACGCTAAGTGCCCGTACTAACTGACATGAATGTAGAAGCCACTAATGGCCAGAAAAAGAAATAAAAAGGGCGAAGAATAAAAAGCCCTTAGATTGCCCATGGGCCCTATAAGTGTCTTGTCTGACAGAAAGGTGTGAGTGGGCCCCCCACAGAAAATTTGTAGCCGGAGGCCCCATCAGAAGTATATATGGGCGACCCTGCGTGGGAGGGGGAGGGGGGGGGGGAAGAAGAGTCAACTCAGCCGAATTACTGAAATGGAGTGACTGAGGAATGGTGAGCAGTCTTGGAAGCCCCATCAACCTCCAGCGCATCCTAATCAGAGGCACCTTGAATTTCTTAAAAGTGAACTTTGTCATGTGTTCTGGAACTCATCAAAATAATACTTTTTAATTTTTTTTCCGTTTCTTTATTCGTAGTGCAAATCAACCTACAGCGTGCACCTCGGAACGTCTCTAAAATTATACTTGATGTGAAACAAACGACATCTAAAACTGCCTGACCGGAATCATTCTGTTCCAAGCGGATGCTAAGTAACGAGCTGAAATTAAAATGTTGCATCAACAAGGGCGTGCGAAGCCAGGTGCCCAGAATTTTTTTTGAATAGCACTTCCCAAAAACAGAACTGCTCGTACTCCGACATTAAATTGGTAGCGATTTCAGGATTTATCGTGGATTCGTCGGTTATTTATCGCGTTCAGAGTTACTGTGACATACAGCACGTTCCTCAAATGTGTCCGAGATGAAGTAGTCTGAACAAGGCTATAGTTACACGTTAATTTGGTTACAACTTTGCATTCGTTTCACTTCGTTAAAAGTGGGAATAAATCTACGTGTTAAAGGGGAGAAAGGGAAGGAGAGGGCCGGGTAGGAGAATAAGGAAGGGAGGAAAGGGTAGGGAGAAGATGGGAGGAAAAGGGAAACTTACAGGAAGAAAAATTGCCTGTCGCAGTGAATGTTCAGGCAACACCGACCGAAAACTGGGAAACAACCACGGGTAAAACCAAACCAAGGGCGAAGCCGGGTACAATGCTAGTAATCCATAAACTAGACCTAAGCGAACAACTCATTTGCAGTTGTGAGATGTGGTGCATCGGATGCAGACACACAGGATGCAGGCAACATAATATTCAAATCAGTATAGTCACGATTTATACAAGGTCTTGGCAGTCCTGGAAAATCCTTGAAAAAAAAAATAAGTCAAAGTGCCAATACTGGAAATCCTGGAATTTTGACAGCAGTTTTTGAGAAACTGTGAAAATTCTCAGGATTTACAGTATTGGACTGTTGACTAATTTTTTTCACGGACTTTCCACGACTCCCAGGCCCAGGAAAAGTATTTTCGTACTTTTGTCTGAAATTATGTTTCATACTGCTATCAAGCTGCCTCCCCCCCCCCCCCCCCCAATCAAACATCTGGACCTCCTGCAAAAATAAAAAATAAAAATACCGGACAGGAGGACAGACTCGTTATCCAATTGGATGAGGGTAAAAGATGAGTATACGTATGAGAGAATGAGAAAGAGAATATGAGGATGAATCGGAACGAAGTGGGGAAGGGTTAAGAGTCAGTCCTGCTGTCCGGGATTTTTTTTTTAATTTTTGGTTTCCAGACTCGTCCAGACATCTGCTTACCAAAAGTGGCCCACCGGGCACTCGCATCCGACTGCAAAAACGGAGGGAAACGAGTAAATTACCTAAGATTTCAATTATATCGTTATTTTTTCTTCCGGTGTTTGGCTGGCTGTATAAGCTAATCGTTCGTTGTTTCGTCACATCTATCAGATTATTGGTGCTGGTAAAACCCAAAACGTCGAGCATCACCTACGGGGTAACATACTATAATTGTTTATCTTTCCCTGTGTTTTGTCCTTCGAAATTGTTCGTGGCTGTGGCAGGAGAGACCGACCAACCCAATGGTTTACTACCCCCAACGGCCCCCAGTAGAGTGGATTGGCCTATCCCATTGTGAATGCATGCTAGAGCCAAGAAAGCCCCCCTACCTCCTGTTTCCCCCTCCCCCGACTGTCAGCGTGGGGGAAAAAAATTGATTGGACTTTTGGATGGGATGATGCAGCGGAGCAGGCGGAAAGAACGGAGCCCGGCGTTTAAAATTTCGTTTTATGGGCGCGTGTTAGAGGATTGGATGATGGAATCTTGATGAAAGGCCTTACTTGAAGTTTTAGACATTTCCACTAAAAGGTCGGTGTGAGTTAACCAATACAAGTAAGGAAATTATTAACCTATTCCAGAATGTAGATTTTATTTTTAGTTAAGTAGTTTTTTTTTGTTTTTTTTTTAGAGTTTTCCATTATCTGAAGCAAACTAACGCTCTTGCAGATGAGCCGGCTCAATTTTGAACTCGATGCTTGCAGAAGCAGACCGAAGTCGATAAAGAATATAGATCACAAGGTGAAGGGTTAACTAACGAAACAGTCTGCATTAAAGACTGGCCTTTTGAGGATACAAGATCCACTAATCTGAGAAAGAAAAAAAGAAAAGACAACTGCCCCGACTGGGACTCGAACCCAGGACTTATGACATACTAAGCGAGCGCTCAAACCACTTCGCTATGAGGACGGGCCTTGGCTTACAGGCTCCAGCCGAGCTTAGTAGTGAACAAACTTTTCTCACTGGTGACCTATATACCACACGCCATGGCTGTTTGCTGTGACGTGCATATCACGTGACTGGGCTAGTCCAATCAGACGGCCAAACAGCCGTTGTTCTCCTTCGTCATTGGCTAACTCATGGTGACGTCACGGCAAACAGCCATTGCGCATGGGTTTAAAGGCCACAAACATACACAAGGAGCGAAAGCAACGGGCCGCCACACTAGAAATAGTGCAAGTAATAAACAAAGAATAAATCAAAAGGTAAAGGGTTAACAAAGCAAACAGTCTGCATTCAAAGCCAGCCTGGCTGCTTGCTTCGCTAACCCCGAAATTCGATTTCGTCGGGATTGAAGTGAGCAAATTAAGCAAAGTAGATCACGTAGGCTAGTAATGGCTGAAGACCCTTGGTAGTCTTTCACACTACCTGTCCCTGTAGGTCTCGCAGAGACTTTACCAGGTTATTCTTTCCATTTGCCAAGTTGATTTATCTTTTTCAAGCAAAGACTGGGCTCCGACACCGCATATAGACATCGACCGCATAAATGTTTGCAGAAACAGAAGGATCTGCACTTAACACACTTGTCGTTTGTTTCTGAATCGTAACATTGTAAAATTTTAAAAATCCGTCAACAGTTAAAACGTCTTAAATTTCTCTCCTGTTCAATTTTTTAGTCTTCTGTATACCCGAAACGGTTGAGAAGACGATAGCAACGACGGCCGTCCGTCGCTTTTTTTAACTCCAGAACGGTACCAGATAGAAACAAACGGTTTTCACCATTAGATTCAGCGTCCGGAAATTACTTAAAACGAATATTAAAAAAAAAACCGGAAGTATGAAGCGGAAGTGGCCTACAAGATACAGGAAGTGGCCGAGTGAGCCCATCATCTACGGAAAGGTACCAGATAGAAACAAACGGTTTTCACCATTAGATTTAGCCTCCGAAAATTAGTTAAAACGAATAAAAAAAAACCGGAAGTATAAACCGAAGTGGCCTACAAGAGTAACCGGAAGTGTCCGAGTGAGCGCATCATCCATGGAACGGTATCAGATAGAAACAAACGGTTTTCTCCATTAGAGTCAGCGCCCTAAAATTAGTTAAAACGAATAAAAAGAAGCCAGAAATATGAAGCGGAAGTGGATTAAAATGGCAGAAGCATACAGAAGACCGGCTGCGACTACATAGTCGCTGCAGCCTCTTGTTTATTTTCTGCTTCCATTTTCGAACCTGTCAATTCCTCACCTCTTCCTGTTTACAGGACTAAGTGTAGTCAGTGACTGTACAATTTAGGCATGTAAAATACAATGATAGTGAAACCGTTGAGACTTAGCGAACACACAAGTAGCCTAGCTACAAACCACAACAGCCCTTTTAAACTTAACTGGAGGTATTACAAGACAAACACACGTTTATGTTCGTCAAAACATGTTTCAATTTCAAAACATTTTGTTCCCTTCCCACAGCGCATAAATACACAATACCTCACATTCGTGCAACAATTAATTCGACTTACTTCACCCCCATCTCCCCCTCCCCAGCGCCACCCCAACCCTCCAATCACCCCACTTTGCTCATATCGTGTGATTAAACGTCCTGACCCAAGTCAGTACCAACTTATTAAAATATTTGTCACGATAGTCCGGTTTCCCAGCTGAACAAAGCATTTGTGGATGGAGAGAGAATTTGGACAATTTAAGCGACCGGCCGACCAAACACGCTATATTGGTAAAGTTAATGGAATTACGTTGCGTGGTCACTCAGCAAACTGGCTAAAAGCGAGAGCAATAATTCCCGCAGGAAAAAGCCACAAAAAAAAAAAAAGAAAAAGAAAAAAAAAGCTAAGCAACCAAATTCTTGTTGACAAAACAACAGCGGACTAAAATCAGAAGCTCTTAGCGAGAGGGAAGTTTTATAGCTAAAATGGATGCTGCAAAAGTGAAGTAGCCAGTTTGTTTGCCATTGAGTGGTTGCTAATCCATTAAGGCAATTAACGTCCCGCACTTTACTAAACGGTAAACACACACTCACACACATACACACACACACATCAGCAGTGTAGAGGAACAGCAAACTCACGCCAACTCCCGTTTCAAGTGACAAATGGCGTGTATGCATGCAGCTCAAACCGAGAAGGGGGGATGCACTTAGGAAAAGGTTGGAAAGAAGGAACGAACGAACGAACGAACGAACGTGCACTGTTGGCGCCCGACCTTCACTCGGACCACCTTGCTAAACCATTCCGTGGTGGTCTTAAAAAGGGACGTCGGACGAACATCTAACTGGAGAATCGTCTAATTGGATAATCGTCTAATATCTGCATAAATAAAAAATCTGGAAAATCGTCTAAACGGAATATCGTCTAATGGATAAACGTCTAACTGGATTAACGTCTAACTACGGTTTCTGATGTTATATGTATAGCCGCAGCGAGCGTGGCAGGGATATTAGACGATTTTCCATTATACGAATTTCCAGTTAGTCGCTTTTCCATTATACGAATTTCCTGTTAGATGATATTCCGTTATACTGTTTTCCGTTATATGGTTCTTCCAATTATGCGATTTTCCAGTTACATGATTATCCCTCACCCCAAGCGAGGCAGGGACATTGGACGATTTTCCATTATACGAACCTCCAGTTAGACGATTTTCCATTACACGAATTTCCTGTTAGACGACTTTCCGTTATACTGTTATACGGTATACGTTCTTCCAATTATGCAATTTTCCAGTTAGACAATTATCCCTCGCCCCCTTAAAAACCCATGGATTGCTAATAAAACAAACTAAAACGCCAAGCTATAAGGGGAGATTTTGATGCTCTCGCATTAGTTTTACAGTTTGAAAAACATCGGCCATCGTAG
>JAHWFP010267486.1:123164-146923 GCA_023313725.1 Lithobius niger | reverse complement strand
TTCTATTGATTCAAGTACGAAGTGGGAATCTCGATAATCTTTATTCTGTAATTTCCGTTGAAGTCCATAAGTGGGAATATCGGAGTCTTGGGCGATGGACGACTGCCAACGGTGGTGTTTAGTTTGTAAGGACCTTCAACAATAATCGGCAGATGTAATGACGTCACAGTATTTTTATGCAAACGGGAAATCACACCAATACTCTTAAAACCGGCCATATACGAGGGGGAGGGGGCTGAGAGCTGCCCTAGTAAAAAATATTAAATAAAATGGACCTAACTCAGCTTAAAAACTGTCAGCAGGGAATCTGACCTCTCGCATGCTATATACTGCAGGTCAGAAGTTGGTCTAAAATACACTAGCGGACGAGAGGGCAAATTCCCTATGGCAGTTTTTAAGCTGCCTTAGGTGTATTTTGTTTATTATTTTTATTCTTGTGCTTGGAGTTTTTAAGCTTTTATGGATTTTGGAGTGTTATACTTGACTTTGGCTTCTTAGACGCATCTTTTACTGGTTGATAACGTTTGGGGATTGCTTCGAAACGTCGCTAATTGTTTATTTTATGTACACGCTACTGGCTTTCCATTTTTAATTGATATGTATATGTTAGGTGAGCTGCTTTGGCTCGAATTTCATCGGGCAGGGAACACACTGCATGCGGGGAAGGACTACACGCGCTACGACGCCGAACGAAAGGGCTATGCGGTTAAATCTCATGGATGAAGAAAAAGTACCACCAGTATACTGACGCAGTAATCTGACGCGTAATCTGTATCGGGCTACGACAGCCTTTGATTCATAACGGTTGATTACAGATCGGCACATCAAAATTGCTTAAAGTTCTACGCCTTCGCTATTAACGCATATCAAAATACAAATCTTACTCGGGCAGTTTCTATGTAACGTTTCATTTTATTTATTTTATTTATTTTTTCCTCCGTTTATGTTTGATACCATTAAAGTTACTCCATAAATTAGTTGGTAATTTTACGACGCTTCAGAGCATTCTGACATTGTGGTGGTCGCAGTTCTCTCGTATAGCCGTCGGGATATATATTTTTAATAGACCGAGATTTAATATCAAATATACGAAGGAAGTAACGGACGGGAGAACAAAATTGAAAATAAGAAAGGGAAAAAAAAAAAAAAAACGAGAACACAAAAAAATAATAATATAAAATCGAGCTCTACACACGACATATTAAATTTGCGGGTGGTTGGTGGCGATGCTTTATTAGTCGTCGCGTTGGATGGATCCACTGGTAGGTGCGCCATGCCCGTGCTAATTATGACGTCACTTGCCGTAATTTGATGTTACTTGATGACAAGGAAGCCGGGAATATAGTTTTCAGGGTTCTAATGAAACTGGTGTAACAATTTCAATAGTACGAATAGAGGCGAGGAAAATTGGCGCTCAAACCACGAGATTGTTGGTCATCAGTGGTGGAGGGGTGGGGGAGGAAACTTTTTTTTCTTTCATTGTTTTTTTTTTATTAATATTTTTTCTTCTATCTCCTTGTTCCCTTTCCTCTTCGTGTTGACTCAAGCGATTCAGTCTTACGGGGGTCGGATTTTTCCTTATTTCATAACAATGGCTTTGGGGCTGGGTGGGCGTGAGGTTGTTGTGTTTATGTTTTAATGGCACTGGAGAAAGTAAATATTTACCGGACTGCACGGTGGTCATGGTTTTGAAGGATGAGGATGTTGGATTGCAGTATAAAGTGTTGGTTTTAATTTTAATTTTATTTTTGATGGTATAGTCCAAGGTCACCTTTTTTTTTAACGGTTGGACTCGATTATGAAACTTTGATTTACTTTTATTTTTTTATTTTTAAGGCAGATTTTTTAAAGAGGAAATGTCTGATAATTAATATCAAGAAATTTTATTAATCGTCATCGTCGTAGGTATCCACTATATCTAAGTCAAACCACGACGAACAAAGACATGATGGTTGGGTTTTTGCCGGCAATAACATGGTTTTTACCGTTTTTTTTCCCGTTATTATTGGCAAAAACCACCAAGCAGTTTCACAAACTCATTTTCGCAGTAAAGTATATTCTCCTCTGATAATATCTATGCAAATTTTTTGACAGTCAGTTGTATAGATGATGTAGAAGAATATCTTTGACTGAAAATAAGCGTATGATAAGTAAATAAGAAGTATATAAGAATTTCAAAGTAAACGATGTGAAGTTTTTAAGGGGAGCTTTTATAATTTGCCAACATTTTACTATTGTAGGGCACACTTTTTTTTCTAAATTTGACTTCAAGTCGATTTTTGCTACATTTAAGTCGCTTTTTGTCATATTTTTGGCTAAAATGGCAAAAACATGGCGAAAACCATTTTTTTCCGGGACGGTAAAACCCGGTTTTAACCATTTGGTGGCAAAAACTTGCCAATCCTGAAAGACACTTACAGTACTGTAATGTAACTATAGTTTCAAAAGAAGACATGACGATTCTGACGATTACAAAACAAACCTTGTTCGTTTATGTAACTCCCTACTAAAATGGTTTCTTTGTTCATTCGCCGAGAAACATCAGAAGGAAGTCCGTCGTCGTCACAGTTAGGGGTCAGGGCTAATGGTCTACATGGGGGACGGTAGGGGTCACCTTTAGGTCTCCCTATGTCAGCTACAGAATACACAAGAAAAGATGGGGCCCATCTGGTGGACGAAGGTTTGCAATTAATTCACATAGTTTGACACCGCCATTTTTACGTGATTGCAGTAAGTTCTTTTTCTTGGTGGGCGTGGGCAGAAATACCGACAAAAGCTTTTATGGCACTATCCCATATGTCGCACAAAAAGAAATTCAACAAAATTCATCAAATTGAGCTCTCTTCCCGTTATGAGTTGAGGGAGTGCTTAATACTGTCAAGAATTTATAGGATTGGGGACGAGAATTTGTTAGCCTACTTTATAACTGAGGTTGGCACTAATGACCAAGCTGTCGACGCGCCATTAAGCCTCATCTCCCCCCCCGCCCCCTACTCTATAAAGTCACTATTGAAACGTGTTACATTCATTGTATTAGTTCCATCAGAGTTTTCAGAGGGCGCCACGGGTTCCATCCGGTAATTTTTGCTCATTTTTCAGCCTAAATCTAAAGAAAACTAAATTATAACTAAATTACAACTAAATTACAACTAAATAATAATTAAATACAAGCTAGTTTCGTTTAGTTTAATTTTAGGCTGAAAAGTGAGTAGAAATTCCCACATAAAACTCATGGCGCCCTCTATAAACTTAGATGGAACTAATTGGAATGAATCTAAGACATTTCAGTAGGGGTCTCGGTCACAAATTCTCCTCCTTAACCCTATAAATTCTTGATACTGTGCAATACAACACTCCCACGGAACAGTATATGTGTTTCTGACAACAGTCCCTAATGTTCTTCATATCCCCACCCCGATTCGCCTTCTTTAGTCCATTGTTGTGGTGTCATCGCAGTAGGCCTTTTCCCAGCTCTCCCAGCTGAATCCAGAATTTGAATGCCAGAGAACTACTTCTTTTCGGGTGGTGGGGAAGTCACTTTTTTCAACACTGAAAACTGGACGGGAATTAGATTGCCGTTTTCGGAGGCGGGGGTGAATAGAAGGAAGGAGAAAAAGGCGATCTCAATCTTTTTGGGGGATGGGAAAAGAAGAAGTAAGCTAAGGCGGATGGAATAAGGGGAGAAACTGAACCGAAAAGACTCACAACCAGGGGCTTGCAAACAGTGGATGCGGAAAAGAGAGTAAGAACAGATTGTAAGTCTCCCTTCGATTTCAGCAGCTGTATTTCTATATGGGGGGTAGAGTCCAAGTGGTCAAGCTGTCCAGACAGGTCCCCAGTCTCTTTGCATGTTCCAATAATCTGCCTGGATGCCTCCGACAGAATACTTACGTGGGCTTCCAGAATCATCGTCACTTAATATGCTTTCTGCATACAATGGTGCAGCGTAAAGTTCCTGATAGTTCGGACTTGACAATAAAACGGTCTTATTGACGAAAACGATTTGGATAGCCCGCCTATCATGAATAAATACACCCAGCTCCACACATCTTAGGTGCTCGGAAACAAACTTATTTCAGGCCCATGATCAATACATAAAACTTCAAATTGCTATTTTGTAAGGTTTCCACGTTTGGCGCTTTTTGCTGAAGTTTCTTTGTCTCAGAGGGCAAATAGGCGGTTTACACGTTTGTAGAGTGTTGCTGTCGAGACAAGAAAATCTAGAATTTTTTTTCGATTCTCGTTTCGTCTTGTATCGCAAGTCGAGTCAAGGTCAAGATGATTGAAGGCGGGATCGAGACGAGACGACAAAGAATTAAAAAAAAAGGGGGGGGGGGGTGGTGAAAGTTAGCATATTTTTAAAGAAATCAGCGTGAATTTTGAAGCGTTTTCCTGCAACTTAGAAATGCAATTTTATACGAATTAATTTCAAATTTTTCAGAATTTTTTGTTTTAAAACAAGGGCCTCCTGTTTAATGGGGCCTCCCCGGGGATCCCTGGATTCTCGGACCGCCCAATCCAACACTGACCACAACTATTGGCCATCACAATTGCAAATTCCTGGAATAAACCGCCACTTTACGTGTACTTTACTTTACAGAAACACAATTATTTACGAGTTTATGAGGTTTTTTTTTTAGCTGAAACTAAATTCGTGATTCTCCAAACACGCGAATTTAGTTTCAGCTCAAAAACCTCGAAAACCGTAAATAATTTTGTGTCTGTTCAGTTCATGAAAGTAAATTAAAAGTAAAGTGAAGGTTTTTACTCCAAGAATAAAACAGAATAACTTACAAAGTTGATTCAACCACGTCAGTTTTCGGTCATAAATATATTTATTTTGCAAATGGCAACAGAGTACATGGGATAATTACTCAAATTGCTAATTAAACAAAAAATGTTGTTTTAATTAGCAATTTGAGTAATTATCCCACGTACTTAATGTTGCCATTTGCAAGATAAATAAATTTATGACCGAAAACTGACGTATACAGTTGAAACGACTTTCCATGCAGCCCTGCCATCGATTAATTATATAGGCCTAATCCTTAGGAAATTACCTTGGTGTATACCAACCACGTTTTAACGCAATTGATGTAGGCCTAATAGCCTAAGAGAAAACACAGTTCACGTTGCAGTGCTTGTATGGATTTCAGGGTCGTAGAAGAATGGGCTAATGTCGATGAGACTGATAAGGCTCCAAGGTTACAAGTAATAGTTTTAAAATATCCGCTACGGACATACCTTCTAAATTCCACAGAAATTGATGTCTGGGACGTGCTGAAACACCTGTAGTTGTATGCAAGTAAGTGTTGGGTAGGGCGAGGGGTGGGGAGGGGGAGTTAAAACAGCCTATTTCTTCCCACGCGTTACTCGTAATTAGTCCTTTATTGTGTGTTAAGTTTTTTTTATATTTTTTATTTGCTTTATAGGAAGGATGCACCGAGCACATTTTTTCCTAACGAATCGATCCGAGCCGAGCTCACAAAAAAATACCTGGTACGCTGAGCAAAACCGAGCCGAGCAGTGCTGCCGAGCAGAAACGAGAACCTTTATTAATCAGCACTTGAAAAATATCAAGCCGGCTTTGAGAAAAAACAAACCTTTTCACTAAAACAGCCTGGTGTTGCTAAAACAATGCTGCCGTTACCAAGTGTAAATATAAAAGCGAATATCACAAAAAGCATTAAAAAAATTTAATATGCGCGAATTATTGCAAATTTCGTGCAAAATTGTGTGTTAGCCGTTTAAACCTCCTGCAGCAGGAACCATGCATCGAGCGTAATCATCGACTGGAATTAAGTTAACAGCCAGAATGAAGTTCGCCTTCAAGGTCCATCGGCCCCAGGATCGCGTGCCAAGACGAGCCGCGCCGCTCGGCTCGGTTAAACAGACATAATTGCTCGGTGTTAGCAGTCCTTTCGTATACCTGTAGAAAAGTCAAAGAAGGGAAAATTGGAAAGTAATTTTTTTCTGGGGAGCAAATGATCAGAATATCACAAGGGGAATCCCTGGCGCACTCTTGATGATATCAGTGGAATTATAGTATTTAATTTTCTCGGGGCAAGGTGGCCTGACGGTTAGGAGAAATGTTTCGTGTGTCAGAGGTTCCGGGTTCGAGTACGGCCTCAGACAGCCTGGCATTTTCGGGAAGAGAAGGGCACTGTGATGCCTCGTGCTCATGTCAAAGAGCACTTATCGAAACAAAAGACTTGTCGAAATGCGAGGCTCCGTCAGCATGCATCTGAAGAAAAAAATAAACTCTTCCTTTCAAGAGGCGAAGGAACACACAAATAAATTTCTTTTTATGAAACAATCAAGCCACGTGCCCCCTTAATTCATTATAGTTATGATGCCCACGTGCATCAGGGATCAAGCGGTAAAGTCAAGCCTAACGATATAAAACGAAATAAAAATTATTAAAAAAAAACACTTACAGTAAAAAATATTGTATCTTTCACTTCTTACATACGAGTTCAATAGGTTAGCTGAGCAAACAAAAATTTAAAAATTGTAATTTTTTTCTATTGGTTTTTAAACTTTTATAATTTAATATACTTTTTTTTTATAGTTAGTAGAAATTGTGGATACGTGGCCAGCTCAACCAGAATTTTGTCAGCAATATAGTTCTTACGAAAAAAATCAGTTTTTTTTTGTGTTTTCAGAGGCACTGCAAGGAAATTACTCGGAGGTTCCCAACTTTTACTGAAAATGGGAAAATAAACGAGTCCTGTTCTTCAGTATTGGGTATTGAGGATTTCACTCTCTTCGCCTCGTTTGTCGATCGGTAAAACGAACCAACTTCATTTTACAACAAACTCGTCCGGGGGTTCGTTAAAGGGATAATCCGGGCTTTTCTCCGGGATTTGGACAGCTCGCCTGCTGGGTTGACCACTTTGGACCAAAGGCTTGGGACATTGGACGCCTCGCCCTTCCCTATGCTGACCAATGTGCATTTTCGAATGGAGAGAGATTGAAAGGACACAGTGTAGAGGATGAAAAGGAGGGAGGGTGGGAGGGAAAGGGAAGAGCGGGGAGTGGCTTGCCCTGTTAGAGCTGCTGTGGCCCTTCCACCTAATGAGCATCCTACCTCCCCTTACCTTTTGTTGAGGACCACTATTGACGAGTGTCAGAGACGGATCACCGCCACCTCGTGCTCTTCTCCGAGCCTTTCTGCTCCTCTCATTAGCCCTGGATCACGTGACCTGATCACGTGACCCTCTCATTGACACTTCGGGAACGAGGTGAGCGGGGTGGGGGTGGGAGGCAAGGCGTGAAATGTGACACTGCAATGGCCGTCGCTCACTCGTTCATGGATGTACCTCGTCTCGAGGCTAGGTATCGCTGGTTCGTCGGCTGTTCTCCACCCATTCACAGGTGTCTTTTCACTCCTGGTCGCAGGGGGTCGACCCGCCTTTATTCCTCACCTTTCTTGCCTACCTGACCCCTCTGATTCGGATGTGGACTTTTCCCGTTTTACCCTACCACTTCTTGTTAAAGGTGCGATTTTATCACCTTCGCCCCAGATTCCATTGGTCTGTGAAATCTGGAAAATCGTTCAGGGAAAACAGAAATGTTTTGTCGGAAAAGCGCTTATTATTATTTATTTCAGCGTATAACTTCGTAGAAACATACGCATCAGTAATAAAGTTATGTATACACAACCAATCAATCCGTCATATTCTTTTTCTTCCCCGTCAAATTCATTCAATCGCAATTTGACAATTCGCTCATTATCAACTTTCAACTGCAGTTGTGATGCTTCTAATTAACGTAGCGGACTCCAATTAGGTTCATTCGAAAGGTGGGAATGTCCTCTTTGCATCAAGGATAATTTAAAGGGGCGACCACTCTTAGGGACCGAGCTACGCCCCTTTTACAAGGGGCTTGTATCACAGTTCATCCACACAGCCACGGCTTCAATGTAAAAATTAAAATTCCGTTTTAGACCTGTTGTTTTCTTTGCCATATTCCATCATAATCTCTTTAATTCTTTGTCTTTTCTCCCAATTTTTACTATACCAAACAATAATTTTAGCAATGCATTTCCACTATTAATAATATTTTCCCACAATATGAATTCCTTCCGTTTAATAACCAATTCCCAAGTCAATAGAGAACTTTCTGCACATGCAATATATGGTTTAGTTATAAGATAAAAATTAAAATATATACACATGGAGCACTACGCATTACACGAATAAAAAAGGCACCTAATATTTCGGAGAAAAACACTTGTCTCCATTTTCAAAGGCAAAAAAGTAAAACATCAGGACACAACACCACAGAAACACTTCACCAGGGAGCCGCCATATTGGAATTGTGGATGTGTGCAAAGGATGATGGGAATGGCGGACTAGAAGAAGTGGAAGTGGGGGAGGAAAGGTTGGATGTGTTATTATTATAATTGTTTTTTGTTTGATTGTTTTCTTTTTTTGTGTGGGGATGAGGGTGGAGGAGAAGCAATGACAATAAACAGTTTCAACCCTGCCGAAAATGGAGCCAAGCGTTTCTCTCCGATATATTAGGTGCCTTTTTTATTCGTGTTATGCATGATAGTGCTCCATGTGTATATATTTTAATCTAAACCGCATTTAAAAAAAAAAAACCAATTCAGTTATAAGATATCTCAACAGCTTTAATATTATTGTATTTTCCAAAATCTCCTACAAAATTCAATTCCATAAAGATCAGACGCACAGGTTTCCAACAAATATACTGTCCTTTCCAACGACACTCCCAACCTGCCGTAAAATCACGTTGCCAAGTTTGTTCATTTTATCCCTGACCGTTTTAAACTTTTTGCCCTTTTTAAAGTCATTTTGCAGATTAAACTCCCAAAGAAATGTATTCCTTTACCCACTAAATCTCACTCGATCTCGCTTATGTGGAAAAATGTACGAATTTTAACTATATATCCAATTTACGAAAAGTGCAATTGAAACTCGTTATACACACAGAATAAAAATTTCAATATTGCGTAGCCTCCTTTCGGTGCGGTATCTGCCAACATAGGGGACCACAGGCCAGCTTCAAAATCAAATGATTATCCTGCTGCAGTACGTTTTGGTTGTACGTGAAGATTTTAGTTATGAGAAACAGCGGGTCCAAAAGCGACGAGATGTTAGGCAGCACCTCCATACTTTTTTTCTTTTCTCTCAAGATGGTGTCGCCCTTGTCATTATTGCAGAATATAATGGTTAAATTAAAAGTATATAGGGCAGTGACACGACATAGTATTATTGTGTATAACTCTATGGTGGAGCCAGTAACCGGGTTAGCTGCAAAGTGCACTGGTGGGAAAAAGGAAGGTCGTCTTACTGAAGCCAATGGTATTGGACTGAATTTCTTAAGTCTATAACGCTTGATTTTTGTTGTTGGAGAAAACAACGTTCTTTTAAGCCTAAGAAATCCGCTCTCAAAGCACTGTCTTGACTAGAAGTGCCGTTTTTCCCCTTCCATTTTAATCTAGTGCACCTTGTAGCTACGCCCACCAAATTGTATCCCCTAGCCAAAATGACGTCACATGACGCTGCTCTATACTGTGTAATCATTTGACAGTACCATACTCTGTGTATCCACACTTAAGAAAATAACTATTATTGAAACTCTGTGCAGAATTTATCAAATATGTATGGTCATACTTTAAAATGACGAGCAAATAATCGTTACTATTTGTAAGTTTTTTGACGTAATTTTTTGTTGGGAAAAATCTGGAGTAAATTTGCACATTTTCCTGATTTTTGCTCAATTTCCTTTTGTTTTCTGCACCGTTTCGGAACGTTTATGGGGAAAAACCGAGGAAAAAACAACAATTCGTCCATTCAAGTATTCAATCAAATATTCAAGTGAATACCCCTCCTTTTAAGTTAACTGTGAACAAACGTAGAGGAAATTCTGATATTTCAGAATAATCCTATACCCTGAAAAAAAAAACTGGGTGTGGGTCTTTAGGTAGTTTCCCCAACAGAGACTGAGATACAGAATGTATAATCCCATTTTAAGTCGAGGGGGAAGACAATTTTGATTAAAGAATCGAGACGAGGTCGAGAGCACACGAACGTTCGAATGAAGTACGGAGAGGGGGTTGAGGTTTAATGACGCGTCGACAGCTATAGGTCATTAGCGCCAACCTTAGTCAAGTGAACTGGTCCGGCTTCGATTAAAACACTGACCGAATGTAACACTGCCATCGGATGTTCGGACTATCGTCAGAGAAACCGCAGTCGACAACAGAAACAAGAGATCGATCTATTAGAACTCGGTATTCCACGAATTGTTTTCGAATCACTTCGACGCGAAAAGGAGTCCTCCGCCGACTGCCCTGCCCAAAGAAATAGTCCCTCAGTAAAAACTTACTGTGAAACAGTTGTACATGAATCTATAATTTATAAATATTACCTTTCTTCTTTAATACAAGAAAAAAAATACTTAACTTGTTGCATTAAATCTCGATACGTTCTTCTTTTGTCAAGGCGGAAGAATATACATAATGTCGCCCGCGTGAATCGTCTGCAAACTAAACGTGGAACCAACGGTAGGCCTACGACTACCCTTTGTTTCGATTTTGGTGCCCCCTAAAATTATCGAGCTTTTCGCTCCAGTCAGAGACTTTCAGCCACATTTTCCGGGGATTTTCTCGCACGAATTTTAACGCCGCTTCGTGCGTGTTTGGCCACGCAAGATAACGGAATAGTCTCGCGCGGAATGAGTCACTTGGGCGCCGCCAACACCGCCGGTCATTCACTGACGTCACCCCAAACTGTAATCTTGCGGTTTGGGCCAAACGGACCTTGTTTCATCAGAAACGAGCTGCCAGTCTCTGTAGTGTTGGCAAATACTAGGAATGTAGTTTGTTGAGCAACTGAAGTGAACGAGTACCAGATTACGTGCTAATGAATGCAAATTACAGTGAATTAAAGTGGTTCGTCGCTTGCCGCATTATGCTCCAAATCAGTCTCAGTGGGCAAATGTTGTTGCGTCACCAACTGGTGCTGACTTGAGAATGCATGCTTCAATCAAAACCGGCAGAGATAGCATGTTGCCGGCTTGACAAAATGTGAAAATTTGCCAGTGGTGAAAAAAGCATGTGAAAAACTGTGAAAATACCAAGTTTTAGTGTGAACAAAAGGCAAAACTCACGAACGAAGTAAAAACAATCAAATTATTAGCCCTAACTTCGGGACCAGAATTACGGAGGCATGTCTGTGATTAGAACACACAAAAAAAATATAAAAAAACACGTTAAAAAAACACGGTCCGTGTCAGTATGGCTCAGCGGTAGGACCTTGGCCTTTGGTTTCATAGGTCCTGGGTTCGATTCCCCGCTCAGGCAGTCTGACATATAAGTCCAAAAGGCAACGTAAATATGTATTTAGTTATTTCTTGTGAGCCTTTGGCTTTCCCGTCTTTGACAATAACACATGGTAAGAAATTGAGGTTTTTGCCTGTAGTCAGCTTCTGGGCTGTAATTCACATGTCAAATTTTGGTTCAGCCTCTTAAAGGTGCCTACATACACTCTGAAGACGATGCGTACTGACAGTACACAGGAATGTGCACCTTCCCAGTCTCCACACGAGTTGTGTACTGGGAGTACACAGTCTGTGCAGCGATAGCACACATTCTCGTCACAGCTTGTGTACTACTACCAGTGCACAATTTGTGTACTCTCAATATATAGTTCGTGTGGATGCTGAGAAGATACATATTGATGTGTACTGTCAGTACACATCGTCTTCACAATGTATTCATCGAATGGTAAGCTGCAGCATCTAGCGCCGTCTATCATTATTTAGTTCTATGTAGCACTTGATTTCAGCAAGCGAAGGAATGTGCAAAGAAATTTCTTTTTGCACAACAAACTAGCCACGTGCCTCCTTTAATTAGTGAATGTAAAGTTGGTGCGTCCACGTGCACCAGGTTGATAAAGTGGTCAAGGTTAACAATATCACTGTCACCAGATGGTGCCCATCTAGGGTTCAAAATCTACGTTTCAAAACGGTCGATAGCTGGAAAAAAAGCGCCCTGATGTCGTTAGGCTTAACTTTACCGCTTGATCCCTGATGCACGTGGGCATCATAACTATAATGAATTAAGGGGGCACGTGGTTTGATTGTTTCATAAAAAGAAATTTATTTGTGTGTTCCTTCGCCTCTTGAAAGGAAGAGCTAGACAGAGCTAGCTAGTAAATGACTATAGATGTTGCAACCTGTCATTTGTTGGCAATCCCCCCCCCCCCTTGGTGAGGCGACGAGGACGCTGACTACTGGGGTGTGCTCGCTCGCTTTATTTTTATGTCATAATCCGGCACACACAAGTTCTCACAGAACTTCGGGCCGATTGCTGAATAAACCTATTATTATTAGGATTACCCAGGGAACCCGCACAAAGCTCGCGGTCTGCGCGGGACTTACTTTTTACGTCGTCTTGTAAATATCCTTTTAAAAAAGGACACTGGTTCTGAGGAGGACAAACCAGGTTGACACGGTCGAAACCAAACGGCGTCGTCCTCTTCGTAAACAATAAATTTTAAATTTCTTCTGTTAAAGAGCTATTTTGACGTCAGATCAACGAACCGTATAAAAAACCACGACATAAAAAAGTTGCCCTATTTTTCCAAAAAAAAAACGCATCTATCATTACCTTCCGTTTATCCCCTACCCCCAACACCACTGCATAACATTTTGTGGGAGATGCCCCTTCCAAGTTCCAAAAATTTTATAGCCCCACATCGCAAACCATCCCCCTTTAACCCCACCTCCATACTTTGCCCTTTTACCCTCCGTCCCAAAATACCCCCCCCCCCCCAACCCTCCCCTATTCTCATGGACTCGGCCAGCATCCCATAAAGCAACGAGTGACCGTGCAGAAAACGAAAAAAAAAGCAACAACTTTATAACCGGGGGACTGGTTTTTGGTGGTGGGGAAACGATATCACCTGAGGCTAAAAGATGGACCCCAGTGTTCCTCGATTTGTGTTTACAAAACCATTACATGTCACGTGTTTATATAAATCAACAGCGGCTTTTCCCTGACTGATAGATAGAAAGACAGATAGACTGAAAGTGTAGCTGCATCATTAAGCTAATATATGAACCTTCCCCCGGGCCTCATGTCAACATGTTGTCCTCAGGATTTAGTGTCGTGGGCGCCCCTAGCTCCTCCCCCAACTCCCCCCCCCCCCCCTCATACCTCCCCTACTAACATCCACCCCATCGCCCTCTCCATCCTCAAGGTCAAACCAGAGGCCACCGCATTCTTCAATTGCCAACTGCCTGCACCTACAAGATAGCGATTTTTAACGCGAAACCTAACGATAACGTTCAATCAGCTATAAACTAGGATGGGTATAATTTATAATATTGCGCCCTCGTGGGCTGCAATTAGTCCGTGTAGTTCTGAGAGGGACTTTAGGGGTTGGGTATAGGCACGAATACCGAGCATCGCGTCACGCCCAAACGCATGTTTACTGCTATTAAATTGGAGTTATTTACTTTTCAATGATGATATACTTAGCACCAGAACACGCCCGCAATTGGTCGTTTTGAAAGCGGGTTTTGAAGCCCCGTGAGCTTTTAAAATTTCCAAGTAGCTAAACAGGGTTCCCCCCCGCCACCCTGGAAAATTCAGGAAATTTTAAACTGCGTTTGAAACACAAGGAAAAACCATGAAAATTCACGGAATTTAAACTCCGTTTGAGGCTCAGGGAAACCCGTAAAATTCGGGTAATTTAAACTACTTTTGAAATTCGGGGAAAACTCACGGACTTCTCTGATTTAGAAAAAAAAATGGAAAACTCTAGGGGTAAAAAACGAGCTGGACGTGGAGGCTAATCTTGGGGCATTCATTTTCACAAGAAACAGGCCTAGCGCATCAAACACTTATGTTTGAGTTTGACGCCCGAAAGTTCATTAAATTGGGCTATCATTTTGTTCTTTGTTAGCCCAATAAACTAATAAAACTAATAAACTAAAACTAATAAACCTGTTTTTAAATATTCCTTCCTGAAGTTACGATAAATAGCTTGGAAGCGGCTTTTTGCTATCAGAGGTTGCATGGTAAGGTTGGTATCCCAGCTACACCGTTCATTGAATTTAGTCAAAACCCGAGAGCTCACGACATGAGAGTAAGAAAAACCGAGAATTCATTCTCTCGACAGGGCAATCCTGTCCGGAACAACCAAGGGTTGGAAGTCCTTACCTGCAACTATTGTTCGTGCACCCAATGCGACGCACTTCAAGAACTTTCTTGATGCGTAAATTTGTTACGATTCTGCCGTTTTTATAAGTTTTTCCTTTTGCCAGTTAGGTGCAGATTATCTCATTCCTGAATTTGGACATAATGGACGGAAGCGCGATCTGTCCTCCGTAGTATGGGTATAGAATAAACGGTTGGCAAAAGTCGCACTACATTGACTGGACTTCTTAAAGGCTGCAAGTACGATGGATACTGCTGGCTTCGTATATAACAGTCAGAACTATTTTCAAGGTTTTTTTCCCAAGGCTTTTTCAAGGCAAGCTAACAACCAACTTCAAGGCTCTCCGCACTTTCAATAGTTTGTCAGGTCAACGTTGGCACCATTTGCTCTTAGTCTGTTGAAACTAAACCGTCGAAAACAATCGAACAGACAACGGACAACTAATTATGCCCTCCGTCCGTGGGGTCCGACAAGCGTCTACCGTATGATTTACGGGGGGGTAAATCAGTAAATCAATAAATCAGAAGTAAATCACTGATAAATCAATAAATCAGAAGCAAATCAGTAATTCACTGGTAAATCAGTAAATCAAGGATAAATAAATCACTGTAAATCGTATAAATCAGTAAATCATTGTAAATCAATCAATCAGAAGCAAATTAATAAATTACTGGTAAATTAGTAAATGAAGATTAAATCGCTGTGAATCGTGTAAATCAGTATATCATCCTAAATCAGGAAATCATCGTAAACCAGTAAATCAATGTAAATCAGTAAATCACTACTATAAATCAAAGAAAACTCAGTAAAGCAAAGGTAAATCAGTAAATCAAGGGTAAATCACTGGCAAATTAAGGGCAAATCAATAATTCAAAGTATGCCAGTAAATCAAAGGTAAATCAGTAAATCATGCACACTAGTACAGACTTTGTCAAACCCCTCGTCTCCGTCCCCCAATGGACAAAGGAGGAACGAGGAACGAGAAAGTAACCGGTAGTGGAACACCACTTGACCAGCTGCTCCTTCTGGCAAAAATTTCTTGGCACGGCACCTCTCTCTTTTTGTGTCCAGTTCAATCCGAAGGGAGCAATCGTTCACAGAAAAAATGGATTTGGCTGACAAATTATCTCTATTCATTTATTTAATTTTACACCTAAATTAATATTACTTTTCCCATCTGAACGATAGTTTACTGCATATTGACGCGAAGTTTGTTATGCCAAACTTGTAGGAGTCTACAATATTCAATAATTCTTAATATTTCAACAATATTTCACATAGTTGAAAAAAAGGAACTTAAAAATAAGAATACTAACGTGGTGAGAAAGTATAAGGCAATAACGCAAATGCTAGCAAGTCCATATTAAAGATAGAGTGGGTCAAAGATATTATAAATTGATAACCACAGCAAAAAAGGTACAAAGTTTTATGTGGAAGGAGAAGAAAAAGTGAAGGTTCATCTTCAAATATTTTTAAGGCACATATGTGCTTTTAGCGTCCTTTTCAGTTCCCTTAATTTTTCAACGTTAAGTAAGTGTTCAGGCAAGCTGTTAAAAAGTTTTGGTATAGTGTATTCTCTGTTACGTTTTCCATACACATTTTTTTGCAAATGGTACTGTGTACCGGTAAGTGCTTTTCCTAAAGTATAAGGCTTTAGACTTATCATTAGTTTTGAACATATGGCTATAGTAGTGGTTGAGGGTCACAACATAATCTCTCAACTGAGTAATCCTTAAAATTTTCATATTGGTGAATAATTCATTAGTTTTTTTTCACAAATTTTACTTCTAAAAAGTATCTTAATGATTTTATTTTGTGCTTTTTGAAGTTTACTGTTGTGGCGTTAACCTGAATCCAACATTCACAAAATTCAAGGCCCCCACAACAATAATTCTAATTTTCAAGCCTTGAATTTTCGGTTTTCAAATTTAAGGCTTTTCAAGTAATTCAAGGCCGTGTACAAACCCAGGGATAGGTTATAGGTTCCTCCTCACGTGCGGGAAAGGGGTGGGGTGCTTTTCCCTAACGAACTGGATGTTGGGAGAGGGAGAGAGAGCTGGCGGTAAAACTCCCAACACCCGACTCTCAACAGGCTTGCTGGCGAGAAAAACGTGTACGGCGCGTCTAAAACTGATATCCTTCTCTGCTCCTCCTTCTCCACCGCACCCCCCCCCCCACCCCATTCACTCATCCGCGTTTCTTCGTTACTTTTAAAATGCGACTGCATCCGCGTCTAATTAGGTACGCATTAGCGCGGCGGCCATCTTTGCTTGCTAGTCTTGAGTTCGATTTTAATTAGCCTCGGTGTCAACTGTTGGTTACGCTGTAGCGAGAAATGCAAGAGCCTCGTCCTAAAAGCAGCTGCAAGTCCCAACTCGTTACAAGCACTCCTCCGGACAGACGCAGCCAATCAGTGGCCCGATTATCGAGAAGCCGTACGTCACGGTGAGTTACGGCGAGGCTACGCGTCCGCCGTCCAACGAGGAGGGTCGTCGTTGTACGGGGGTTTTTCCCTAATGAGGCCCGTGCGTGGGTTGGGGCCGGCGTTAGGGGGTGGGAGGTGGAACGAACGAGAGAGTACGATCGTGTGTGTGTGTCTCCCCTGATCTGGTCCCTGGTCTAAGCAGCAAGGGCAAGCTCGTGAGCAGCGTTGCTCCTGTTCCTTTTCCTTTCCGTATACCCCGAGTAATGAGGGTCTCTAGAGCGGTACCAATTAGGGCCTCTGTTATGCAGATTGGTCCAATTGCGGAAAGGCCCCTAATGAGCATAATAAGGGAACTCGGAGCTAGGGAGAATTAATGAGCTCTTGAATGGGCTGGATGGCATTAGTGGCGAACACGATAGAGAGGTGGGGAGGAGGAGGGGGAGGAGATAGACATGAGGACGAGACCCTGGACGGACCAATCGACCATCCTCCTGATGGGACGGTACGCAATGTTGGCGATACGACGTTGGCTTGCTGGCCTGCGTTTAATGTATGCCGGAATGTTTTCCGTAGGGCAAAGCAGTGCTAGGCTATAGGCCTGTTCGGGGCGCCAATTGGAGGAAAGTTTCTTTGCGTGTACTTTGATGAGTACGTGAATAGTTGTTTTCCAAGTAGCAGTTTAAACAGGACGGAAAGGTAACGGGCTCAAGATGGGCTAAATAAATACGGATGCAAACCTATTTACGTTGCCTTTTAGGCATATATGTCAGACTGCCTGACATATAAGTCCAAAAGGCCGTGTCAGTATGGCTCAGCGGTAGGACCTCGGCTACCTCGGCCTTTGATTCAAAGGTCGTGGGTTCGATTCCCCCACTCAGGCAGTCTGACATATAAGTCCAAAAGGCAGCTTAAATAGGTTTGCATCCTTATTTGTTCCAAGTAGCAGTCTCATTCTAAAATGAAAAATGACTGAAAAGTTTAAAAATTAAATGTTCCATTAAGACGTATCTAGTAGGTGTCCTTTATGGCTATAGCGTCTAATTTTTTTAATATTTTTTTATTTTTATTTCCGAGACCTTGTTAACAAAAGTAATGACTTGAAAGCTTGGGGCAAAAAGTAAAATGTTAGAAAAACATCTGTAATTCCTCATGATTATTTACAGAAATTATCTCGATGTATTCAATAAAATCTCGATGTATTTGAATAAAAAGAAACAATAAATCATAAGGTTTAAAATATAAAACTTGTTCTTAAAAAAAACTAATTAATTTCTAGCACTTTGAGGGCGTAGCTAATAATTTCAAGGAATTCAAGGCTTGAGTTTTTTTTATTCAGGCACTTTCAAGAACTTCAAGAACCTTGTGCGAAAGTTATTTTTTTTATACAACATATGAAGGAGTAAGCCTAAGAGGAAGACCATAGCAGGAGGCCTAGATGGGTTTAGTGATTAGATAAGGAAGAATTTGATAACGATCTAGGAAGGTGGTGGATGGGGGAGGGGGAGGAGAGGCGTAAGGGGGGGTTCGTCCAAAGGAAGATCCTTAATGAACCCTAGGCTGTCTTATTATAGCATTCCCTACCCCCCCCCTCCCCACCCTCACCAACGCCATGTGAAAATGAATTCTGCCTACAGCCACCCTTAATTGGCGAAGGGGTGCCCGAGTTCGTGAGAATTTTGGGACGTGTTCCGCTGAATGTTGATTGCGAAGAGGAAGAAGAAAAAAATTAGGCTTCTCCCAAATCGAGAGTGTAAAGCTTACATGTCTCTTGGCTAAAATGGTGAATTTAACGTTTACAATTTGAGCAGTCTGCGCGTGTTGGACTGTTTGTTAACTTTGGTGTGAACATTTGTGTCAACTTGGTTAGGTTAACCTTTTGAGCTTCCTCCGTAAGTATTGTAATTTGCAACTGTCAGGTCGTAGCGCAGCCTTGTAGATATCCTTCGTTGGTCACGTGCGTAGCGCCAACCAATCGCTCACTCACATGTCACTGCTTCAATCGCGGAGAATAATGGCTAGCTGCAAGCTGCACTTAGGCGAAAGTGGCTGATATTCAAAATGTCATTGCCGATACACTTGGTTGTTAGATTTTTAAACACTGACGTTGATTGCCTAGATCGGTAAGCATGCAGCTGAAGTTGCTGTTAGCCATTGCGAGACATTTTTAGGTAGTTATTTGGTACCTACAAGAGTACATAAAAGGATATACCTCCCAGCGCCATTTTTCTCGATCCTCCACATCAAGTACGGCTCCAAAGGTCTATTTACTTACCGTTAGTCTTTCCCTTGCTAAAAATCCGTTTTAAAATGTGGCATGTAGGAGATTTTCTGTTGAATATAACAAACTTTATTTACGTTCGTCCCGAACATAAATGATGCATCGCGCGCCTACAATGACCTTGGAAGTTTTATCTGTGTGTACGCAGTATTAATTTTACTCGTTTCCTAGTAATTACTATGAGATCAACAATCTAGAAGGCTAATGCAGTAAAAATTAACATTAATTATTCCAATAAATCGCCGAAGCAAAATTATACGACACTAGTCTAGAAAATTATAAATTGTGATTTTAAAAGACAAGAATCATTCCGGTTTTTGACGACACAATCATTGGGTTCACGCTGGCTGGACTATTAGGCGCAATACCAACTGAGACGGTAGCTACGTTTTTCGCTGCGAGGAACGAAGCTACCGTCTCAGTTGACCTTAGCTGTGGTAAATACGCGGATGTGATCGTCGCGTGAGTGTTGTGAGGCAGGCGGAAGGTTATAAGGCAGGCTGGATGTTGCTTTAACAAGGAAAATCCAACGATTTACGTGTTTAGGCCTTTTAGAACAATCGGCACGAAAAGTGTAGAGTTGCCACGACACGTCATTTGATGCAAACTAATGCAAATTTGATGCAAAACAATAACAAACTGTGCACTTCCGTTGTACTGGTTTACCCGCGTATGGCCGTACGCGTGAGGCAAACAATAAATACATTTGTACAATAACAATAGCAGTAATAATAATAGCAATAATAATAATTTATTCCATTTGAAAAAGAAAAAGAGACGGCCACTATAGGCCTCTTATAGCGTTCCAATGTGTTTATACCCACAAAAATTAAGTGATATTCAACATATAAAAACAAGATTCTCAAAATACACTGCTAGTAAATTCATAAGTTTACAGCTTTAAAGCTTAACAAAGAAGGAGCCATAGCATTTTCACATGGTAAAGAGTTCCAGATCCGCCCGACTCAAAGAATAAAAGCTTATTGCCTACAATTAAAGGGGGATTGCCACCAAATGATCGGGTACTGCATCTATATTCATTTGCCGCTATCTAGTTTTGTCTAGCCCCTTTTTTCAACAGGCGAAGAAGAAACACAAATAAATGTCTTTTTATGACACAAACAAGCCACGCGCCTCCTTAATTATTGAGTGTAAAGTTAGTGCATCCACGTGCACCAGAGAGCAAGCGGTAAAGTTAAGCCTAACGTAATCACGGGCGATTTTTCTATATATTGACCGTTTTGAAACGCGGATTTTGAACCGCTAGATGGGCGCCATCTAGTGACAGCAATATCGTTAACATTGACCGCTTACTCCCTGGTGCACGTGGACGCACGAACTTTATACTCAATAATTAGGAGACACGCGGCTTGTTTGCTGCATAAAAATTAATTTCTTGGCGCATTCCGTCGCTTGTTGAAATCAAGTGGTGCTACATATAACTAAATAATGTTAGACGGCGCTGGATGCTGCAGCTTGCATAGGCTACTTTAAGTCTGGCAGCGTCTCAAACAGTTTGAAGTGGATGACCCCTATGAGGCCTTCCTTCAGCCTAACAAAGAGGAAGCCCCAAATGAGTTTATAACAACACCCCTTAAATCAACTTTGGTCCAACGCACCTCTAAAAGTTTTCAATGCCTAGCATTTCAAGTCTTTGTCCATACGTAAGTCCCCCATCACAGGAAATCGTGTTGTAAATCTGCATTGAACCACTTCCGTCCTGACCACAACCAATCTTTAACGAGGAATGGGTTCCACAATACACTGCTCTTTTCTAAAATGGAGCGAACGAATGCATGAAAAGTTTTCATAAGTCGTGTACACTTGCTGAACTCTCACCATAAAACATTCAAGGATCAGATCTGCCCGAAAGCGGGCCTTGTGGGCAATTTCAGTGCGATGCTTTCCAAATGTCGAGTTTTCAGTTAAAAGCAGTCCCAAGATCCTTTTGAGAATTAACTACACTAACATCTCCGGTTTCATTTTTGATACCAGGCTTCACAATGTTAAAGTCTTGCTCAAACACAGGCTACTCAAAAGACGGGATAATCATGGCAGGTTCAAGACAGCTTTTTCTTAACTGGGACTGACGACCTTGCAGGTTGACGCCAAGGTTGTAACACGTCGAGCCATCACTTTTGCTCCCGTAACTGGTTAAAACATGACTGCTGGATTCTCTCGAGGATTTTTCACTACATTGTGATCACCCATGGCTGCAATGAATGATTTGATATTAGAAAACTATTTAAAGAATAAATTTGCAAAAAGCTTGACTTGTATTCCAGAATTCAAGCGTTTTCTTCGACGTGGTGGGAAAGTGTTAGCCTATAGTTCACCCTGGTGTATCTAGGTTAAAGAATGTACGACGTCGTAAGGTGCGCCTTTCAAGCACCTACAGTTTATTTGTTTCGGTTCGATCACAGTTAAAAGGACATGCCCCCTTACTATTTTCGTACTGTCCCACCTGTACATAGTACGTGGTGGAAAAAAACGAAAGACGGATGCGTTTGCAACATTGACGTACGTTTGAACTAATGTTGCAAAACTAAGTCACGTACAGGAAAGCCAATACAGAGGCAAGCACCTTTAAATGGTAGGGATGGGTCGGTTTAAATTATTTGACTTTGGTTTTGGTTTCGGTTTTCAAGCCCACAAAACCGCAGTTTCGGTTTCGGTATCGGTTTTTGCCATTTTCCACCCCAACCAGATATTTCGAGTCTTTTTCTTGTAACAGTAGTTTTTACTAGCTTATAACCCGCTCCTGCTTTCACTTCCAGCAGCGTCATAGACCATGGGTCTAACCGTGGCACCATGATTTTCCTCCATTTTTTTTTAATGACCGGGAGCTTCGCTGTCATTTATACGTAGAAAATGATAATTATAAAAAAAATCCAAGCAACAAATCAATCTTTGATTTTTTTCTAACACTGTACGAAAAACCGGTTCAAAGTCCGAATCGGTTTCGGTTTTCAGTAAAAACCAAAAATTCGGTTTCGGTTTCGGTTACCAACCCATCCCTATTAAAAATGGCGATATATTCGAACTTCTCGCAAGTTTTGGAACAATACAAGGGAAACTTTTGTCATCCATCGAATCGAGTCGATAAAGGAGTTTTGCCGATTGTCGAGCAAACTCAATAACATCTCTGCCTAACTTACAAAGAAATAAATAGACATAAATCGTTGTATATAATATTAAGGAACATTGGAAATTCGCCATCAGCGATAATTATACACTAGAAAAGCCAGTAAGTTCAGTAAGTCTTAAAGGTGGCTTACTGAACCACGTTATTTCTAGTGTATAATTTTCGCTGATGGCTAATTCCCAATTTTTCTTAACTTACAAGACGTATTTTCACCTACAGTCTCCACAACTTTACGTTATTACCATTTACGTGCTCGCAATATCTGATAACTTTCACCTCCCTCCCCCACGACCGCCCTCCCTTCCACCTGTAAGTGCACGACGAAAGGAGAAAAAAAGCGCTTTGGCAAATTGGTCGTTTTGAAAAGTGGTTTGTGTGTGACTAAACACAGTCTCCGTCATGACTGGTGAAATTAAAAGCCCCGAATTTCACGTTCATAGCGTTAATTTCCGTTTTCTCCAATTATGAGTGTAGCTCGGTTGGAAAATTTGCGCCCACTTTTCAAATAGCCTCGGTTAAGAGCTGCTTTTGTGTTTTATGCATCCATAACGAGCTTTTATTGGTCAATAAAGAGCCTTTTAGATGGACAGGAAATTACACTGTATCAAAAATAAGTTTGTATCGATCTCCTTAAAGTAACTAAAAACGTCAGCTGTTAGCTGGTGACTCGGGTTTTTTTTCCCCAGGAGCTCGTTAAAGGTGCGTGGGTGCATAGAGTGAGGCAGAGATGTGAGCAGAAACATTTTTGTAAGCCCCCCCCCAAAGAAGAAAAATAGTAGGCCTACTTCGTCTTATATGACGCACGGAGTACGCCGCACCTCCACAATCGTTTATAAGTAAATACAGATGCAAACCTATTTACGTTGCCTTTTGGACTTATTTATCACGTCAGACTGTCTGAGCGTGGAATCGAACTCACGACCTTTGAAACCAAAGGCCGAGGTCCTACCGGTGAGCCATATTGAAACGGCTGAAAGGTTTGGTTTCAAAGGTCGTGGGTTAGATTCCCCACTAAGGAAGTATGACGTACAAGTCCAAAAGGCAACGATTAACTTGTTGAGCCTTTGGCTTTCCGTTTTTAATCGTTTATAAGTAGCTGTTTATTTATTTATTATTAGTATTTTCATCACCAGTACGAACGCTTCACACTAGCGTGCACAGAAGCCCAAGACGGCAGGGGCAACTTTCAGTAAAAGGGTACGGTAAGATTTAGTGGAAACTTTTTAGAGGAACCTTTTTATTTATTTGTTTTTCTGTTTATTTTTTTTTACCCTTTCAGTCCCTTTCAAAGCTTTTTATGCCCTTTTTTTTTTACCCTTTTAGGCGGTTTTAGGCCTTTTTTAAGCCATTTCGCCCTCTCAGGCATCGCAATTGTCGGCTCAAACGGCAATTTTCTTTTTTACAAAAGGGCATTTTGCGAAAAGGGCAGGGGCAATTTACCGCCCCCCCCCTCCCCTTCCCCCTCCTGTACACACCATTGCTAGAAAATATTTTCAATCCTGCAGTGGGGTGCCAGGGGGGGGGGGGGGGGGAAAGCATTGCCCCTGCCCTTTTCGCAAAATGCCTTTTTGTAAAAAAAAAACAACAACAAAAAACTGCCTTTTTGCACGATAAGTCCATCGACGATAAGCGCTATTTTGGCAGGATTAACGTGTACAACACTATAAACAAACATGTTTTGAACGGTTTCTTCCCGTCCCATGTTATTTGTAA